>APFE030645570.1:0-18129 GCA_000404065.3 Pinus taeda
ACTTCAACCACTTCCCTGGATAAGTCATCTATGTTCTAGGCTATACCAACTGACTGATAATTACCATAGTTTTCCATTTTAGTGAATTCAGAAGGTTCTAGATCTATAGTTGTTCCGTAATGCAAAAGCTGAAGGTCACTTTGAACAACACCATCCTTGAATTTAGGTGTACTATTACTTGGATCTAATTTTCTTTCTGGTAATTCCATTCTATTTCCTGGCTTCTCTCTGAGGAGGGAGATCATACATAGATCTTTTGCTGGAGGCATGATACATTCAGGGCAATTTGAATGTTGTCCTAAATGGTGAGTTGTTACCACTGTTTGGTATTGTTTTTTTTGTTTTTTCTTTCTTATCTCCATCGCAGTAAATGCAGTCTGCTAATGGATTGTTCTTATGCTTATCCAAATACTTGGAAACCAGTGATGAAATATGTACTTGGCGAGGTAATCTAGAGGAATGACTTCTAACTAACTTTTTTTGCGAGGAGTCTGATTGGAACCTGAGACTTGTACTACCATCGGTTTTTTTACAGTTTTTAACTGTTTGGAGGAAGTATCAGCCAATTATGGATATTTCTATGACATCGGCATGTATTGACTATTCCATTCAGATGGTAAACTTAAATCACAAAACCCGGTGGCGCCGCCCGGAATGCAATCCCCACCCCAATTGGAAATTACCTTCAATCGAAACTGATAAAATTTACAAACTACACATCTTCCAGTTTCGTGTTGCTACTCTTTTCAGGTTTTCTTCTGTAAATGTTCCAGTTTCAATAGGGCACACTGTCTATCAAATTCCTTTAATCAGAAAAGAAGATATTGAATAGGGTTTGAATCATGGATATAAGTACATTCATATTGGACTCATTCAATTTGGTATCAACCCTCTAGTGAGACCAAGTTTAAACAATTCATGTCTTACATGTGTTCTTGACACCAGACACAATAAGTTTGAATATGCTTTAATAGGCAATTTTCAAAGCCCCTTAAATAATGGTCCAGTCTGGTCTTCAGTGATTCCTCAATATCAAGTGTCATTAACCTTCCCATATATAAATGATTTTCTGCAAGCATATCTTCAGTTTCATGGGTATGACACTGCTCCCCAATCACAGATAGCACAATTATAGTTGCATGTATGTATTCGATTTGTTTCTTCAAGTATGCCTCCTTTAAATCCTAGTTTGTCACAAAGAGCTTTAAAAGAAGGTGTTATTGTTGGCCCTAGAAACACAACTACCTTGCAGGTAGGGTTTTGTGATTTAAGTTTACCATCTGAATGGAATAGTCAATACACCCCGATGTCACAGAAATATCCACAATTGGCCGATACTTCCTCCAAACAGTTAAAAACTGTAAAAAGACCAGATGGTAGTACAAGTCTCAGGTTCCAATCAAACTCCTCGCAAAAAAAAAGTGTGTTAGAAGCTCTTAATCAAGAGACTACTCTAGCTGATCTAAGTAAAATCCAGAAAATTGTTAAGCATGCCGATACACATGGTGCTACTGTTCTTGCAGATATTAGTCAGAAAATCAAAGAAAATTGTACTTTTGATCATCTTGATGCATTTTGGTCCAACGAAAAATATTTTGTCTCTCTTCCATTCAAAAAAGAAGGCACAATTATGGCTCAGAAAGCATTTGCAAATCATATGAGCCCTTCAGAACAAGAATTGTGTAATAAAGAAATCCAAGACCTACTACTTAGAAAGCTTATTGAACCTTGTAAAAGTTCATGGGCTTGTCCTGCATTTTCTGTCAACAAACACTCTGAGAAGAAACGAGGGAAAAGGAGACTGGTTATAAATTACAAGGCTCTAAATGAAGCACTAATGTCGAGCAAGTATCCTCTCCCCAATAAAGAGTTACTCTTATCCAAAGTTGCTAAAGCAAATTTGATTTGGAAAGTGGATTTTGGCAAATTGGGATTATCCCAGAGGATAGGTACAAAACAGCCTTTGTAGTACCAGGAGGACAATATCAATGGACTGTCATGCCTTTTGGTTTGCAGAATGCTCCCTCGGAGTTTCAAAAAAGGATGGAAGATATCTTTAAAAAATTTTCTTTTATTATTGTATATATTGATGATCTTCTTGTGTATAGCAGAGATATTGCAGAACATAAAAGTCATTCGGAGAGTTTTTATCAAACAATCCATCAACATGGACTTGCCCTCTGTAATTCATCTGATAAATTCATTATTGCCAAAACTCGTATTGAATATTTGGGGTTGTTTATATCTCATGGGAAAGTCGAATTACAACCTCATGTTCTACGTTCATTAGCTAACTTTCCTGATATTCTCCCAGACATCAGAACTGTACAAAGGTTGTTGGGATGCTTGAATTATATAAGACAATTCTATCCTGAACAAGCAAAAGATACAAAAGTTCTACAACAATGTTTCAAAAAGGGAAGCATTTGTTCTGATCAAATGACTTAAGCAGTCAAAAATATCAAGCAAAAGATTGAGCAGCGACCACCTCTCACTCTTCCTCAAGAAGATCTTCCTTTTATACTAGAAACAGATGCATCAGATTGTTGCGGGGGGCAATCCTTTTACAGAAACATGGAAAAAGAGAAGAAGTTTGTGCTTATACTTCAGGTACATTTTCTAGTCCATAATTAAATTACCCTTCTTCACACAAAGAAATTCTTGTTGTAAAGAAATGAATTAAAAGATTCAGATTGTTCCTTAAGAGCACTCATTTTACAGTCAAAACTAACCTTAGGCATATGAAAGGAATGCTCCAAAACAAAAGACTTCTAGAACAAGGTAACTCCAGAATCATGAGATGGGCTCTTTGGCTAGATAGATATGACTTTGATATAATTTATAAAGCAGGCAAAGAAAATTATCTTGCTGATCTTATGACAAGAGAAGGATCAGATAAATCAGAAGAAAAGGCAATCAAGAAGTTTGAAATTGGAGAAAGCTCATCCTCCTCTAAACACTATTGTGTTGAATTATGTCCCCAATGCCATTATTCATTTTGCACAGATTGCCTTCTAGTTAAAATTAAAAGATTTCCCACTGAAATTCAAAAGATTATTATAGAGAAATGGTTTTGCTCTATTGATGCCAAGATGGCTAACAATCTTCCTCTTGCCAATATAAATAATGTTCATATTTATTTTGGGTCAGTTATGCATCCATACAAAAGAATTGTATATATTTTTGACCCAGCATTGAATTGGTCAAATTATTACTGTATTCTCCAGACAGCCCGAATTTATGATCAAGTTTCCATAATTATGTATTGTGAGGACGTTGTGTCCCCATTTTGTATTTGGAGCAATTGGATGAATTTGCTAATGGCTTCATTCGTTCCAAGAAAAGAAGACCAGGGAAGGTTAACTTAGTTTACAGCTCTGTCAATTCTCCATCAAGATATGAAAGATGGGGCTGAAAGATATGACATATTTGAGTTTCATTTGTTGTACAAAGGTATAGATCTAGTAGAATTAGAAGATGGTTCTTTTAGAATGTAGTTAAACTACTTTGGAGAAGTGGGCATCCCTCCAGGTTCTTTAGATCCATACATGAGCTTCTCTGCTTTTTCTGTAGCTTTGGTAGCGAACCCCATGGTTACAAAATCTACCAGGATTGGATTTAGACAGGTTTGTTGAAGAATACGATTCTAGTCCTGACACTAGTGATTATGATACAGACAAAAGTCCTAAAGGAGAATGGTAATTATTGGAGGTTCTATGTATATAACTTTTAGTACAAAGCTTTAATTCAAAGCTTTAATAAATAAGTTTTGGCTTTCATGGGTTCCCCTTGACAAAAATCTCCACTTTGTATCACATCACTTTACTTTCCGTAGAAGGCTCTCCATTTTTGCACAGGCTTTAGTGGATTTTCCTTATCAGAATCTCCACTTTGTATCCCATCACTTTACTTTCCGTAAGCTTTCATGGGTTCACCTTGTCAGGAATCTCCACTTTGTTTCATATCATGTTACTATTGAAATCTTTAGGAAAGATTCGTAGTTGGAAAAAAGATGATGGCGAGTCCTCTTTGTTTTCCTATATATGGAAGTAAGGGCCTTTGTCCAAACATCTTGGGGTTTTACTGAGATTTTCATGTAATAGAAGCTCTGTGTTTATTTTCAAGAGATTAAATATGTGTTTTGTCTATCTGTGTTGATCATCTATCCATGTTCTTAGTATTTGTGATCTTCATATTTGTGTTCTTGGTGTTCTTTGATATATATATATATATATTATATATATAATATATATATATATATATATATATATATATATATATATATCGAGAACCCCAAGAAACACAAATATGAAGATCACAAATATATATATATAATATATATATAATATATATATCGAAGAACACGAAGACAACAAATATGAGCATCAAAAATATATATATATATATATATATACATATCTGAACATGTCCTATTCCAGGGGGTCAACATGTTCGTATCCGACTCTCGAATCCCCATATCTGTCGAATCTCGAAACCAAGTGTTAGGTGACTTAGCTGCTACATAATAAAATAAACCCTAGTTTGTTGCACTGGTTTTCCAAGTTGGGTTTTTTCGGGGACTTTTTTCCAAAAATATTGGTGTCAATTTTATTTTGTTTGTATGTGCATTTATTTTCTCAATTTCAGTTTATTTTCCGTGGAGTAATTTTATTGTGAAGAATTGCAATGTCATTTATTAGTTATTTGTCATAACAAATAAACTGCATAATTAATCAATTAGAAGAATAAAATTACAGTTGTTGCAATTTAAAGGAATTTTCACATGGTATTAGAGCATTGAAGATCATATTGGAGGCTCAGTAGAGAGAGGGAGATATTTATGCAGTTTCAAAGGTGGTTTTGAGCAAGAATTTCTCAAATCTGCACAGACCACCAAGAAGTGTGAATTGGAGAGGCAAAGGGTTCGATTTTCACTTATAGGTGGGAGAAAAATTCAATCAACCTCAGAAGCAGAAATTTCCAGGTGTGGATTTGTCGGATAGGGGGTTCCAGTGAGCAAGTCAGTCAATTCGATCTAGGTTCAGTTGGTTTGCAGTGGGTAAAGTAGTATCAGAACAGCATTTGGTGGAAGAGAAAAGGCACACTAAAAATTATACTCAAGATGCCTTCAATAGATTTTTCAGATTTCTCCAATATGGCCGCAGAGAGATTCAACATTTAGGGGGTTACAAATTTATCTTACATGTTGGAGGATGAATTCACTGAGATAGCTTGCCTCTCTAGCTCAACTTCATTGGATGTCTGGTAAATAGATGGTGGAGCATCAGCTCACATGACAGGGGTTAGAGAAGACTTCTCCAGTTATAAGGAGTAGATGGACTTCCAGATTCAGATGGGAAACAACAATAAATGTACTCCAGTTGGAATAAGTACCATTGAGATTCAGAGGGAGTCGATTGCAAGCACCAGTGTTATAAATGTGTTGCATGCTCCGGAATTGGGTATGAACCTTATTTTAGTGTCTCAGTTGTTGAAAAATGTAACTAGTGTCGATCTTCATATATGTACTTGTCGAAAGAAATTTTATTATTAAAGAAAATTACTTATTAAAGCATGGGTTTCATGCTTGGGTCAATGTTTTCTAGGTCAAAGACTCCATTGAAGGCTTCTAGGTTTTGTCTTGAGTCATTAGAGTCATTGTCATTTTTATTAGACCCTTCTTGGGCTTTTGTATCATGTAGAAAAAATTATTTTTTAGTCAAAAAGGTTATTTGTCACCTCCACACCAAGTCGACCTTGTTCCCATGACGTTGGCATACATTAGGGCAATTCAACCCGGCAAAAAGGCTATACATAGAGAGGCAGTTCAACCTATTTGGAGCATTCACTCAACAAAGTTCGAACTTCAAGGAAGAAAGGCAGAAAAGAGAATGAAGTAGCTGGAGAAGGACAAAATTTGTTGGGAATACCTAATTCGAGTTTCTGGGCTATCTATCTCTCACACGTGCGGAGTATCTCGACAATTGTTGGGGCCGAAATTTTGTGTCTACTGCAAGTCCAAAATTTTGTTTCTCAAGGCCGAAGTTTCACTGCCGAGGGGGCTGAAATTCTAGACTGAAGCTATTGCTAGGGAGTTGTTACTTGGAGACTTTGATAAAGATCATCTATTGAAGGGAAGGGCTTATTGGTGGTTGAAGGAGGTCTTTGTCTAGGTCTAAAAGATCTTGGAGAGTCTCATCTTGATTTGAATCTACTAGTGGAAGAGTTGGACTGGGTTTTCCCCTTGAAGGGGTTTTGCGATGCCTGAGTGCCTACATCTTGTGTCTCTTGTTCTTGTGGTCTTCATATACATATAATTTGGCAATTGCTTGATGAAAGATAAACTAATAAAGAAGTCAACATAATTCACAAGTAATTATCAAGAAAGAAGAATCAAACCCTAATTCCTATAAGCATTGATTTCTCAACATGGTATTGGAGCTAAGATTGAAGAAGGTTGAAGATCACTTTGTTGGCTTGGAAGAAACGGTTACTCCCTCTATGACAAGTTACTTGAAGATGGGATTCAATATTGTAAGAATTGTTGGAAGCTAGATTGGAAGAATCATCTACAATCTATCTAGGAAAGTCAAGAGTGAAGGACTCTTGGTTTCTCTTACAGGTACTCTTGATGATGACAACGCATGGATCATTGATAGTGGAGCCTCAAGACATATGACAGGAGAAAATGGACAACTTCATACTCTATAAAGGGAACCATCATCACATGCAGTGGAGCTAGGAGACAACAAGAGTTATGCAATCAAGGGCCTTGGATCTATATCACTAAAGCTGGAAAGTGGAGCAAAGCTACACCTCAACAACATACTCTATGTCCCAGGTTTGAAAAATAATTTACTTTCCATTTCCTATTTAGGAGATAAAGGAGATAGGGTTGCCTTTGTAGATGGTAAAGTTTTGGTTTGGGGAAAGGATTCAAGTATTGAAAAGGCAAAAGTTATTGGAGTTCGTGAAGGAAGGTTATATAGAGTTATAACACCATCTCCCCAAGCCCTAATTCACAAGGAAATCAATCCTATCGAACTATGGCATAAAAGCTATGTTGCACGAGTTCCCAAACCTGGGGGTGGGGTTCTCGAACCCGTCCCAGGTTCCCGTCCCTAAGTACTAGATTCGGGTACGGGTTCTTCTCAGAAGAACCCATAAGAATCGGGTTCTTCTATGAAGAACCAGGTTCTCCAAAAAAAAAAATTGGGTTCTTTTCCTTTAACGGGTTCTTCGGTTCTTCGATTCTTCGGTTTGGGTTGTTTGGGTTCTTTGGTTTGGATTCTTCAAAAAAAAAAAAAATTATGTTAAAAATTTAATTTTCAAGTAAAAAAAATTATCGAAATTTAAAAAATAAAAATTAATAATTAATAATATGATATTTATATTATTAAAAAATGTCAAAAACTTAAAAGTTAAAACCTAAACTTTCTACCAACCCACAGCCATCGAATTTCATTATTGTTTTTGGTTGAGTTGTTCTGATTTACCCATTCCACGTGGCCGAGGTGTCTTTGGTTCACATGCATCTTTGGCAAATACACGCAAGAAGAAGGATCCAATTAATTGGTGGTGGATTCATGGTGTTGATGCTCCTGAGTTGCAGCAATTTGCCATACGGTTACTTGGATAGGTAGCTTGTTTGGAGTTCCTCATCTTATTCAAAATTTGAAAAAGTTTCAATTAAATATAGGAAATTAATTTTAATTTTTAAATTTTAAACTTTCATTTTAGTTTTAGTTTCTATTTTTAAATTTTTAATTAATTTAATGGGCTTCCCCTAATATTTTAGGTAGCTAGTTCTTCATCTTGTGAGAGGAATTGGAGTACTTATGCCTTTATTCATTCAATAAAGAGAAATAGGTTGGGCTCAAAGAAGGCAGAGAACATAGTGTACATTCATAGCACACTTCGTCTCATATCTCGAAAAGACTCGGGGTACAAAGAGGGTCCTTTCAAGAGATGAGACCAACACATAGATGATGCTATGTGTGTGGAAGAGGAGATACAACCAAATGGCCTTATTGAGCTACCTCCAATTGCTATGGATGAGCAAGAGCCTCATGATGAGAGTGATTTCTACCTAGAAAGCATGCTAGCTGAAGATCTAAGTGATGTTGGTGACATGGATGTTGATGACATGGCTTGAGGAAGCCATTGTTCATTAGGCTTTAGCTATTTTTATTTTAGTATTTTAAAATTTCCTAGTTCATGTTTGGAGATGCCTCAAGGTAAATTTTGAATGTAGTATGACAATGGACATATATCATGATTCATGATTCTTATTAATATGTAAACACTGAACAGTTTTTTGGTGATAAATTTTGAAATTTCAATGTAAATGTTGAATGTTCATTGAAGTGCATGTTTAAATGATTAAATTTTTCTTGTTTAAAGTTGAAAAATATACAAATTCAAATTTCATATATATTATTAATTATAATGTCTAATATTTATAATTTATAAAATATAATTATTAACATTTAATATTATTATATTACTTGACGAACCCACGTACCTTGTTTCAAAAAATGTCGTCCCCGTCCCGTCCCCGAACCCATGTTTCCTGGCAACATAGCATAAAATATATGGGCATATTCATCACAAGATAATTCCCTCACTTAGTCAAATGGTAAAGGGCATCCCCAACATCAAGGAAGATCATGAAGGAGTATGTAATGGGTGTGCTTTGGGAAAGAATACAAGGAAACCATTTACAAGTACTGATACCAGTTCTAAGGAGATATTAGACCTCATTTATTTCGATGTGTGTGGGCCAATGTTTAACAAATTTCTTGGAGGTCATCTTTATTATGTGACCTTCATTGATCATTCTAGAAAGACATGGCTCTATCTTCTCAAGACAAAGGACGAAGTATTTGAAAAGTTCAAGGAATTTAGATCCGAAGTGGAGACCTTAACCGAAAGAAAGATAAAGACGCTGATACCTGACAATGGAGGGGAATACACTTCAAAAGAATTAATTGCATATTGTAAAAAAGTAGGTATTAAGAAGGAGCTCATTGTTCCTAACAACCCCAAGCATAATGGAGTTGCAGAAAGGAAAAATAAAATAATTGAAGAACATATACGAACTATGATATTTGATCAATATCTACCAAAGTTTCTATGGGGAGAAGCAACAATGATAGTAGTATATATACAAAATAGAAGTGCTCATAGAATTCTTGATAATATGACACTGGAAGAAGCCATGTGTAGACTGTCTCCGAATCTTTGGGTGTCCCGCATACATCCATGTTCCAAAAGACAAGCGAAAGAAATTGGATTCTACAAGCATAAAAGGGATCTTTGTTGGTTACAGTCTCTCCTCAAAGGCTTATAGAATCTACATCAAGGAAGACAAATTGAAGTTAGCGGGGATGTCATATTTAATGAAAATCATGCCTACAATAGATCCAAGGACATACCAATTGAATCTGATGATGAAGATGTAGTATGTACCACTATTTGAAGAAGAGCATCATGACAAGACAACTACAAACTAAGAAGAAGAAGAAGAAGAAGAGAAAGGACATTGGTTAAAAGCTACACTTGAAGATGTTGAAGGGCATGGAGCTCCTAAGGGAACTTTTAGAGAAAGCAAAAGACCAAATAGATATTCAGGATATGCACCATACATGACAAAATTGATAGAAGTTGAACCAACTACATTTGAAGAAGTTGCTCACCAAGAAGAATGGAAGAAGGCGATGCAAGAAGAATATCAATCCATCATGAAGAATGGGGTATGGGAAATCATTCCTAGACCAAGTGACAAAACAGTTATCACCTCAAAATGGATTTACAAAATCAAACATGTTGATGGAAGCATAGACAAATACAAAGCTAGATTCGTTGCAAGGGGTTTCTCACAAAAGGAAGGTGTAGACTCTGAAGAAACCTTTGCTCCTACTGCTAGGTATACTACTATAAGATCTTTGGTTTCGCTAGCTGCTACTATGGGATGAAATATCCATCAAATGGATGTCAAAACATTTCTAAATGGAACCATTGGTGAAGAAGTATACATTGAACAACCGGAAGGATTTGAAATAAATAGCAGAGATACACATGTTTGCAGACTCCGAAAAGCCCTATATGGCTTCAAGCAAGCTCCTAGGACATGGTATGCAAGGATGGATGCATATCTCTTAAGAATTGGGTTCGTCAAAATTTCTATCGATGCAACCCTATCCATTAAGGTGGTGAAGAATAAACCAATCATTATACTACTATATGTGGCTGATTTGTTTATTACATGTGTGGAGCGCAGAATACTAGAATGCAAGAAAATGTTGGCAGTTGAATTCGAGATGAAATATCTAGGACTCATGCACTATTACTTGGGCTTGGAAGTCTGGCAAAACCCGGGTGAGATATATCTGGGTCAAGGTAAATATATAATCAAGATCTTGCAGAAATTCGATGGATTCCAAGCCTGACTACTCCCATGATCACTAATCTCAAGAAGTTGAGAAGCTTTGACTCTAGTCTCGTTGATCCTACGAGCTATCATAAGTTGGTGGGTTTTCTAATGTACTTGGTAAATACGAGACCTGATATATGTTTCACTGTAAATGTTCTTAGTCAATTTCAGTTGGAGCCTCGTTACAACCGTTGGATAGTTGCCAAGCATATTTTAAAATACCTACATGGCACAATACATCATTGTTTGAAGTATGATAAAAAGGAAGTCAAGTTAACAGGTTTTACCGATTCCGATTGGGTTGGCAGTGAGGCTGATGGAAGAAGCACTACCGGTGGATGTTTCAGTTTGGGATCTATAATAATTTCATGGATGAGTAGAAAACAAGATCTTATTGCGTTAAGTAGGGTTGAAGTAGAATATGTTGTTACATGTGAAGTAGGACAGGAAGTTGTTTCGTTAAGAAAACTCTTTTCAGATTTGGTTGGAAAGTTTCGGGATCCTACAATGATAAATTGTGATAATCAAAGCAACATCAAGATGTCTAAAGACCCCGTATTCCATGCAAGGACGAAGCATATCAACAACAAGTACCACTATATCAGGTGTTTGGTAAAATATGAGGTCGTGAAGCTACAGTATATTCCCACAGATGAACAGGTAGTTGATGTGCTGATGAAATCTCTTTCGAATAAGAAGTTTCAAAATTTTAGAAGCATGCTTGGGTTGGATGATGTTACATATTTAGTTGATAGGAAGAGATGACGCATCTTATGGCAAGATTCTTGGGAGGACATCTGGTTAGCGTATGTGTTGATGTCTAGATCTCGAAGTAGGGAGGGTGGCATTGGTCATGGAGCTCCGACCTTGGATATGCACCTAGATCTCTAGGTTGATGGTAGAGCTTAAAAGTATGATGGTACGTAGAGTGGATAAATCTTGAGTCCATCTTAGTCCCACCCAATTAGAGTATCCTGCTCAGGTATCTAATCTGCAACACTTAGTGTACTAGAACTCTTTGCAGTTCATTTCATTTTGAGATCTTCCATGTACTCTTATATGTATGTAATTATGAATACCTCCCTATTAAGAGGGAGTGTTGAATAATGTAACTAGTGTCGGTCTTCATAATTGCACTTGTCAAAAGAAATTTTATTATTACAAAAAAATGACTAATAAAGCATGGGTTTCATGCTTGGGTCAATGTTTTCTAGGTCAAAGCCTCCATTGAAGGCTTCTACGTTTTGTCTTGAGTCATTGGAGTCATTGTCATTTTTATTAGACCCTTCTTGGGCTTTTGTATCATGTAAAAATAATTATTTTTAAATCAAAAAAGCTATTTGTCACCTCCACACCATGTCGGCCCTATTCCCATGACGTCGGCCTACATTAGGGCAATTCAACCCAACAGAAAGGCTATATATAGAGAGGCAGTTGGACTATTTGGAGCATTCACTCAACTATCTCTCACACGTGCAAAGTATCTAGGCAGTTGTTGGGGCCAAAATTCTATGTCTACCGCAGGTCCGAAATTTTGTTGTTGGGGGTCGAAGTTCTGCTACTGGGGGCCAAAATTCTGGATTGCAGTTGCTGCTAGGGAGTTGTTACTTGGAGACTTTGACAAGGACCATCTCTTGAAGGGAAGGGTTGACTTGGTGGTTAGAGGAGGTCTTTGTCTAGGTCTAAGAGGTCTTGGACAGTCTCATCTTGATTTGAATCTACTAGTGGAAGAGTTGGACTGGGTGTTCCCCTTGAAGGGGTTTTGCCCTAGCTAAGGGACTACATCTTGTATATCTTGTTCTTGTGGTCTTCATATACATATAATTGGTAATTGCTTGATGAAAGATAAACTAATAAAGAAGTAAAAGAAGCCAACATAATTCATAAGTAATTATCAAGAAAGAGGAATCAAACCCTAATTCCTATAAGCATTGATTTCTCAACACTAGTTACAGGATAAGGGATATGATGTCCACTTTGTAGGGAAGGTGTTCACCAAACAACAAAGCTAGAAGAAGGTGAAACAAATTGGAGTTTGAAGCAACAGGGTGTACAAGTTGCAACTCGATTCTCTAAAGGCACTAGTTGGCAGCAGCAGCAGTGATTGTAATAGCAGTGGGAGAGACCTGAATGGACTATGGCATAGGAGAATGGGACATCTCCATCATGGAGCACTTAGGATGCTCATGGAGACAGTGACAAGTGTTCTAAAATTAGGCACAGAACACGATGATGTATGTAAGGGGTGCGTACTTGGGAAGAATGCTAAGGCAGCATTCCCAACAAGTGACAATAAATCAGATGATGTTACTGCTTATACACTCTAACATTTGTGGTCCTATGTCCACCAGATCTCTCGGAGGGTAAGAATACTCCATTACCTTCATCGATGACCATTCTAGGAAAACCTAGATCTATTCCCTGAAGATCAAGGATGAGGACTTTAGTTGCTTCAAGGAATTTAAGGCTCTAGTAGAGAATGCAATAGGGAAGAAATAAAAGTACTTTGCTCAGATAATGGAGGAGAATACACAGATAGTGACTTCACAATATTATGTGTGAAGTAAGGCATCTAGAGAGAGTGAACAGCTCCATACAATCCACAATTAAATTGGGTAGTGGAGCAGAAAAACAAGTCAATAGTTAGGGATATGAAAGCAACATTATATGACTAGGATTTACCCAAGTTTTTATGGGCAGAGGCATGTAACACAATAGTGTATATCCAGAACAGGATTCCTCACAGGGCATTGGTAAAGATTACACTAGAAGAAGTCTCCTTAGGAAAGAAGCCAAAGTAAGTCACTTCAGAATCTTTAGCAGCATAGCTTACTGCCATGTCCTAGATGGAAAATGCACTAAGTTGGATCAGACTGCAGAAAGGGCGTTCTTTGTTGGGTATAGCAAAACCTCAAAGGCATACAAGATCTACATTCCCAGTAGCAAGAAGATTATTGCGAGACAAGACGTGAAGTTCATGGAGGACAGAACCCTTAATAGATCTGACAAGTTGCCAGCAGATGATCAGAATGAGCCAGCAGCAGCTTTATTGGTCCAGCAATGGGGGCAACCGCACGAACAGTCACAAGGATCTAGTGCAATCACCAGTACTAGCACGACCTCAAGTGCAGGAGATCCTGAGAGTTTGTAGCAGAGGCAGGATTAGGAGTTAGTTGATCCTCCCACCACTAGTGGACGTACCAGCAGAGAAGTTTGTCAAACATTGAGGGACGTGGAGAAGTTCATAGGAGCTCCTAGGACAAACAAGAGGGAACACAGACAGGTACCAAGCATTGGTGGCACAGGTTGTAGAACCTTCCAGCTATCAAGAGGGCGCACAATATCAGGTGTGGATAGATGCCATGGTGGAACAGTATAGCTCCATCATAGGTCTGTTTTGAGCTATTGGTGGATCTATAAGATCAAGTACGCTGCAGATGGCAACGTGGAGAAGTACAAGGCTAGGTTCATGGCAAAGGGGTATGCGCAGAAGGAAGGAATAGACTAAGGAGACCTTAGCCCCAATTGCCAGATATAATTCTATCCGATCGGTTATATCTCTAGTAGCACAGATGGGATGGCATATTCACTAGATGGACGTCAAGACAGCCTTCTTGAATGGGGTGATAGAGAAGGAGGTATATATAAAACATCTAGAGGACTTTGAGACACATGACACGACACGCAAGTGTGTAGACTGAAGAAAGCTCTATACAGGCTCAAGCAGGCTCCCAGGGCATGATATGGTCGGATTAACAGCTACTTGCAGCAAATGGGATTTGTTAAGAGTGATGCAGATCCCAACCTTTACTATTTGATGGTGGAGGATGAGCCACTCATCCTAGTGTTGTATGTGGATGACCTCTTCTTGACTGGGTCATCAGGGCTCATAGAAGATTGCAAGAGGAACATGGCAGCAGAATTTGACATGAAGGATTTGCGGTTGATGCATTACATCCTAGGCTTGGAAGTATGGCAAAAGGATGAGGAGATCTTCCTTGGTCAAGGGAAATATGATATAGAGATTCTGAAGAGATTCAGCATGCAAGACTACAGACCAATGTCTACACCTATGATTACGAATTGGAGGAAGATCAATGCATCAAAGGACGGGGATGTTGACCCAACGTTGTATAGACAGCTTATCGTTTCTCTCATGCATCTGGTCAACACCAGGCCAGATATCTACTTCACGATCAACACTCTCAGTTTATGGTGGGACCTAAGAGAGTGCATTGGACGGCAGCAACGCACATTCTGAGGTATTTGCGCGGGACAATTGATTATGGATTGAGGTATACTCGAGGTGATGGTATCAGGTTATGTGGTTTCACAAATGTAGATTGGTCAGGAAGTTTAGTAGATCGGAAGAGCACATCAGGGTTTTGCTTCAACATTGGATTAGGGGTTGTATCTTGGTGCAACAAGAAGCAGAAGTTTGTGGCACTGAGCTCTGCAAAAAAAGAGTATATGCTAGCTAAAACAGCTAATGTGCAAAGCTATATGGCTTCAAAAGCTATTTGTAAGCTTATCCGGTCAGAGGTTGGAGGGAACCAGTATTTGTTGTGATAATAAGATTTGCATCAGGCTCTCTGAAAATCCAGTGTTTCATGATAGGTCGAAACACAAACATTCGATATTATTTCATCAAAGATTGTGTGCAGCATAGAGTTGTCCAACTACAGCATGTTCCCACAAAAGAGTAGGTTGCAGAGTTACTCACGAAAGCTCTACGAAGAGCCAAGTTCCTATTTCAGAGAATAGATGGGTATAATGGAGAACCCTATTCAATGGCAAGAGGATTGTATCAGTTGGCATAGTCAAATCTTGAGGGATAGTTGCAAATATTAGTTGCAGTCAATTACTCAAGGGGCGCAAATCCAGTCAGGGCATAGATCTAGTCACTCAATAGACAGTGCAAATACTAGTTGCAGTCAGAGACTCGGGAGACAGTTGCAAAGCCAACATGGGGACAAAGTGGGTCTAGAAAGCAGTTCTCAATTGAAGTAGTTGCAGTAGTAGCAGTAGCATAAGATCAGATGCAGTGCAAAGGAGTGTTGGCAACAATGCAGGGTGGCACAATGTAGTGTCAGCAGCAGCGCAAATGCAGGGTGGCACAATGTAGTGTCAGCAGCAGCGCAAATGCAGGGTGGCACAATGTAGTGTCAGCAGCAACGCAGATGCAGGGTGATTCAGCTACAGGGCTAGCAGATGAATCAGAGTATGCGGAGTGGCTTGATGGACAGTGATAGGTTGTTACAGGTGTCATACATTAGCAGCATGAGGGATGATGTTACAAGAGAAGACGGAGAACACCTTCCTTGCTAAGGAGTGTTAGTTTTTGTAGCTTCAAACGGATGTTCAAGTCTCAATTTGTGTCTAAGAGATTAAGGAACATGAGATCTTCAAAACCCAGAAAAGGTTTTGCGAGATAAGCTTGTGAAACACCTTAATTAAATTAATTAGAGATCATTTAAATTTTTCCAAAGTCTAACTTAGTAAAACTGGTTAATTAATGGAATTAATTAAGGAAAAGTGAGAAAGCTCTAGAAACTCACACAAATTGAGTTTGAGATGATCTTCGTCGTTGATGAGGATTTAATCATGGTCATTGTTGAGCCAACAAGAGATTATAAGAGCAAGACGATAGGGTTGAAGATAGTATTAAATTTAGTTAACAATGGTATGTTCTACACTTAGCACAATTACTTCAATGTACTTTAAGCAGCCAATGACAATTTCCAAATTAGTTTCCAATAACAATCACATTAACCATAAATCACATTGACAATAATTATAGATAGAACATAAAATAAATTGCAAAAGACTAGCCAAGACAAGACAACACCAGATTTGGCGAATGCCAAGGAAAAACCCCAATGTGGGGAAAACCCTTTGATCAATTCCTCTTATTATTATATCAATTGTTCAATAGAGAGAGAGTACAAAAATTCAAAGTTGACTTGCCAAATCAAAGTCAAAACAGACTTGTCAAATCTGCAATTAGCTGCAATCAAACTTAGCCCTAACCAAAAAGTCAAAGATGGTCAACACAGTAGACAAGCTTCTCCTTTCAAGATCGGTCAAAGACAGTCAAACTCGGCCTCCAACAGCGGTCAAAGTCAGCCCATAACAATCATAAAATTTGTCGTCAAACTTGGTCAACCTGAAGTCAAACCTAAGGTCAATGCAGGTCAAAGTCTTTTTTCCTTAGTTCATATGCCCAAAAATGTTGCCTACTGAGACAAAAATTCACCCTAAAAATCGAAGTCAAAGGATGCCCAAAAAGTTAAAGTCAACACTGGTGAAGCAGAAAAGTCTGAAATTTTTGGCCCTGTAATTTTGTCCAGAAATTCCACCTCGCCACGTGTGAGAGAAAGAGAATGGCCAATAATTGTACGAACCAATAATAGAAGGAGAGAGAAGAATGTGTGAGTGATGATGATGCCAAATAAGGTGAGAGGTCACTTGTATTTATCTATGTCATTGAGGGTGTAGTGACACGTCCATTGGGCTTCATGAGACTACATGATGATGATGGCCTGAACAATTTGCACATGCGTGGGCATAAATTCAAAAACACACTTCTGCTTGTCCAAATTAGTTGATCTTTATATCAATTTTGATCCTCTCAAAAAGAGGAATTTAATGCAATCATCATTTCCATCAAATGAGTTGTCTAAAGTAGAATTGGGCCCTAGTTTCCAATTATAACACTCCCTCTCAACTAGGGAGAATTCCACCTGCCAATCCATCCATCATCATCAATCATCATACCATCCTGTTGTCATGAACCATCTATGTATCTCATCTCATCTTTGCTCTGCGAAACGCTAATATAAATAATGAAGAAGAATCAATCAAGAGTGAGTCACAAGACCTTACCACTCTTCACTGACAAAAGTCAATCCAGATGTAGAACCTCAATCAAACTTAATCCCAGATCAAGTTGTTGAACACCATGAATCCTAGACATAGGGAGTACGATAGTACATGATGCATCCATCTATAGTGCTATGGTCCCTATCCACTTTTCCTAACCCATTGGCCAGATGAGAGGTACTTCCCATGAGTCCCAGACTACATGGGTAGGATGTATCTTGGGGCATCAGCAGGAGAAGGTGAACCACTCATCCTACTCATATGTCATAGGAGAAGGTGAACCACTCATCCTATCCATATGTCAATCGTAGGGGAAGGTGAACCACTCATCCTACACATGTCATCAAAAGTAGGGGAAGGTGAAACACTCACCCTACACACATGTCAACCATCATGGGGTATCACAAGGGAAGGTGAACCACTCACCTTGTACACAGTGCACCAATAGGGAAGGTGAGCCACTCACCTTATGGTCGCTCATAGTTTCAAGAAGTACCCCAAGCCGCCAGGAGCTCTTAGAGCTCAATGTTTAACTCAAGCGGAACCATCATGGGAGGGTCTTTCCACGACGCCAAGTCTCTCTCGGAAGGCTAAGAATTTGACCTTCCCTAAGGGCTTCATGAGGATGTCTGTGACCTACTCATCGATCGTGATGTGTTGGAGCCCATTGCTCCTTGTTGTACCATATCTCGGATAAAGTGGTACCTGATATCAATGTGCTTGGAGTAGTCGTGGAACACAGGATTCTCTGAAAGGAGAATCCCACTCTGGTTGTCGCAAAAGATCACGGTGGTATCCAGCATGTGCTCAAA
>APFE030645571.1:3069-19232 GCA_000404065.3 Pinus taeda
TCTTCCAATCATGTATGTATCGATGATATAAATGATAAGTGCAGCAATCTTGTGCTAATCACTTTGTTTAACTATTTAAATGAAGTAATCTTTGAATGAATAAATATCTATGTTTATTTGATAGATTCATCTATATGCTTGTCAATTGACAAAGATCATCAAACGTTGCATTTCCAAAGAATAATTGTTCTCGGGATTAGTATTAGTTCTCTTATTTTGTTGATAGATTAAGTTATTTGCCTATCATTAGATCAAACAACCTATCACTCGTCCACCCCTTTTATTCATTATTGGGAAACTGGTCCCATTATATCCAGTCGGAGCCACCATCCCAAACGGAAAAGGAGTTGTATTAAGGTCCGGACCGGGTGGTTATCCCCCAATGTTGATACAACGATTTTCTAGGAATCAACAGGAAGATAAAAACACCTTTTCTCTTACAACATAGAAATCCATTACCATTCCAAAATATTATGGAGGGTGGGGATTAAAAAACCTTTTTTAGTCCTCAAAAGCTTTGGTTGTAAAAGAAGTATGGAAATCATTTAAGGAGATGTTTTTTTGGTTCATGCCACTCACCAGGAATATATTAGCCCACAATCAATGTTGGAGTGGATTAGATCGACCCACAAATTTTCCAAAAATGGATCAATCATTTAGAAAACTATAATGGAAAATTTCCCTATAATTAGTGAAAACCTTTGTTGGAAAGTTGGAAATGCCTCCAAGGTCAAAATTGAAAGGGGTCTTCAAATTGGCAGTCAGCAAAGGTTCATATTTCCGGGCCCTCTTATCAATATTCTCAATGAAGAAGGATGTCTCACCTTATATCAAATAGTGAGATGTATGGCACTCTATAGAAATCAAGAATGGGCCTTTGCAGAGGACCTCCTCATTGAAAAGGAATTTTTTCAATCCTAGGTAGCCTATATTCAGGCTTTAAAATTTTCTGATGTATCTCTTTCTAAACTTGAATAAAGTCTAATATAGTTCCAGAATCCCAGGGGCATCTACACTCCAAAAGTTTGGATACATAACCCTAACAGGATCTCATGCTCCCTTTGACCTCCCTTGGTAGATTAAAAAACTATAGAAACTAAAATACCCTCCCAAATATATCATTTTCATGTGGCTTCTTCTAAAAAACCAACACACCCATCTAGGACAATTTCAAAAAAAGGGCCTTTCAAGGATCCAACATGGCCTCTTGTGTAAAACAAATTCTAAAACCATCTCACACCTCTTCATTTATTTCCCTTTCTAAATTTCCCTTTGTCCAAAGATGTATGGAAGGAAACCTACTAAATGGAAAACAAAAAATTGAAGAAAACCTAAAAAATCTAGATGCAAAACTTAATTTTCTCAAAAAACCCAAAACTTCCTCTCTTGAAAGCATGGGTATATTCCTATAAAGGAATCACATTATTTTTTAAGATAGAAGCCCAATTCCTACTAGAGTAGCCATCAACAGTTTATCCTTAGCAAGTGAAATCAAACCTCGCCTAGGAAATAACAAACAATATACTTTTCAAGAATTCAGCGTCAAAACTTATTTCTCCTGAGATTTTTTTAACATGGAAACACAAGTTTCTCCCTCTATGGGAGGAACTAGTGTAATTCTAAACATAAACTCCATTTTATCCTTCAACATATTTTCTAATGTTGGACGGGCCACCAACAACTATGATGAATATTTATAAAATATAGTTATTATGATGAAATTGTTACAAATTGTTAAAATTTATTTTCAACTACCACTTTGAATTGAGAGAGAAAGAAGAATTACCCAAAATAAAAAAATCGTATGCATGTTGGAAAACCATATTTTCTCACTGTATTCGCTTACAGTATTTTTAACAGTTCAATTTCTTTTTTGTTAATTAAAAACTTTTTTATTCTACTTTTATGCAAAAAGACTATGTATTTTTCTATTTATTTTTTCATTTATGTTAATGTTCTAATTTTCAATCTATAAATATAGTATATATAGTAGATATAGATATTAAATCACTATGCGTAAATATATGGATAGGCATCATATTGCCATAATAGCACAACCATGTTTTATAATAACATTGCACATTGTAAAATATTAAAAATAATAATAATAACAATTAAAATTATTTTATTTAAATTTTTATTATTTTTTTAATTATTATTATTATTAGAGGTTGTAGGAGGGGGAGGGGTGCTCTATGAACCTAAGGAAGAAAAAGTTGCAGTGGGTTTAGGATGCATGACAAAGAACCGAGTGGAAGTGTATACAGTCTACTAAGGGACTAAGTTAACCAAAGAAAATCAGGTACTTATTGTTTTGGGAGACTCCCTCCTTATCAATGTTTAGTGAAGGGTTCCTCTCTCAGGGACAAACATTAGAAATACTTATGAAAATAAGTAAAAAAAAAACTGAAGATTTCTCTTACATAGCTTATTTCTATGTTCTCCACGATCTTAAAGATGTGGACTTATGTGCTAATGAAGGGTGTAAATTAAGATTGGAAGATTTAAAAATGAATGGCCAAATTATGCCCTCTCCTATTCCCTAGAACTAAATGGATTGGCATTGCATAGTTATGGAGGATTGCATTATTATGGGAGGCAAGAGTGGGAGGGGTTCTTTATAGCCCTGATCGAAAAATAGTAACACAAGTTGCTTGGGTTTTCGGTATAGCGACTAACAATTCTATGAAATATCTCGCATTATGAAAAGGTCTGGAAGTGGCAATCCAAAAAAAAATCAATCCTATTATTTTTTGGAGACTCAATGTTTTTTATTCGTCAAATGACCAAGGCCATGAAAGCAATATGCTCAGAATCCCCTACCATAAATCAAACGGTTCTCGTTTCTACCTCTCAATTTGAAAAAATGAAATTCTATCATATATTTAGGCATCTGAATTCGACAATTGACATCTCAACCAAAAAAATGCTCCACTATGGGGCAAGGAAGTTTGAAAGTAGAGAATAGATTCAACATCTCCCCAATTCCTTAATATAATTGAAGTTTCAAATTTCAACAAGATTGGGGAGGAATTTTTCTTCCCTAATGTATTGTCTCAACAATCACTCCAAGTAACAATCATTGGTTATATGGTTCGCTCAACCATGGGAAAGTTTTTGAAATTGATACGTGGTCATCTCTCCCCATATAATCTTGTTATGTGGCTTGTTTCTAGTAGAGGTTGGGTTCTAGGTTCCAGTGGCTTGTTCATTTATGGCCATGGATCTTTCCGCTCCCTCCCCAGTGTTTTAAATGGGATAAAAAGTGGCATGTCATTTTACTTAAACCAGATGTAGTGTAGAAATATGGTGATAGAATTGCAACTACTCAAGGAATATAATCTAAATCAAGAGACACAATTCTACTCTACTGCTCTGCGGAAATTAATTCACAATTTATAACAATATTCACAAACGTGCATCAAACACATACATGAATACATAGATTGATCTAGCGGAAACCAACTGATAAAAACCCCTTGAGCTTTCTTGCATTAATCATATGAATAGAGAATGTATTACAATTACTTGCTCACTATGAGCTCAACTTGCAAGTGAATAACCTTTCTCTCTACTCAATGAGAAGATCTAACCCATACTTATTCAATTTGTTTCCTCTGCTTGAGCCCCTATTCCCTTGCGCAAATCCTGACGAATTAGGCACATAGTTTTTAATAATTTTCCTTCAATTGATTGTGAAATTCCCAAGGTTAGATCTTTGACTGCATGCAACACTTGTACACTCAATACTAGTCTGCAACTAATGTTACATTACCTTGGAATCTCCACCACAGTTGGGGAACTCAAATTCTCTACATGCACTAGCTATTTTTGGTTGGTTGATTGAACAGTTAACTCAATAATCACTGAGTTAGATTGTTGTCCCACTGCACAACTAACCTCCAAATAGTTTCATCAATAGTTAGAACTATTTTAACTGAATACAACTGGAAATAACTAAACTAAATTGCTACAAATTAGAAATCACGCATACATAATTGAACTCCAATCCCTCTAACTTGAATTTACTGAGCTAACTGAGTAACAAGAGCCATGTCACTTCAGTTAACTACCTCCAAGTTTTTTGTTGATTTGGAAATTCGAATTTTCTCAATTTGACCAAGGCGAAATCAAATTGAGACTTTCTTACTACACTTCTCAACACTCCCTCTTAGCAAGAAAGGTATTTTCAACCACCCCTATACTACACCTATGGAATTTGAAATCCCCTCTTGATAAATCCTTTGTCAAGATTTCAGCATCTTGTTCCTATGTCGGAATGTATTGTAGAAAAATTATCCTCCTCTGCACACGATCCTGTAAATGATGATACTGGATATCTATATGCTTGGATAGATCATGAAATATTAGATTCTCAGATAGATTAATGCAACTCTGATTATCACAATAGATCATAGTTGGATCCATCTCCTGACCAAACAATCCCACAAATATATTTCTCATCTATATCGCCTCACATGTTACTTGACTTGCAACCATGTATTCAGCTTTTGTTAAGTTGAGCGCCACCAACCTCTGCTTCCTATTATACTAGGAAATTGTTGCAGACCCAACACTGAAAATTCTACCTGATATAATATTTTAGTCAAATGGACTCACTGCCCAATCTGCATACATAAAACCACACAAATTCACTCCCTCTATTCATTTGTACCAATCCATATTGGGTAGTGCCTCTAAGGTACCATAAGATATTACTTGTTTCCTTCAAATGCAATTTGGTCAGTCTAACCATAGCTTGGCTCAGTTGGTTGACTGCATAGCATATAACTGATCATGTATTCAAAATATACATCAATGAACACACTAGCTTCCTGTAAATGGTATTGGTAGCATCAACCTCTTCACCTAAAGTGGCATTCTCCTTCCTCTAGTTGGTCGTTAGAGGTGTCTCCATGGGCTTACAACTCTCCATGTGAGATCTCTGTAGTATCTCAGTGGCATACTCTTCTTGATACACAAACAATTCCTCATCACCTTAAAATATTTCCAGCCCAAGGAAATAGTTCACGAGACCCATGTCTTTCATCTCAAATTCCCTTGCAAGGTCCTCCTTGCAAGAGTTGATCAGTTGCTCATCACCTGTCAATATTAAATCATCAACTTATAAAACAATGATAAGAAATTTACCTTCTACCAAAATATGATAGAGGTTCACATCCACTTCACTTTCGGTGAATCCCAATCCATTGAGACAGCTATCGATCTGAGTGTATCAAGCTCGAGGTGCCTGTTTGAGACCGTACAATGCTCGCTTGAGTCTGCACACATGAGACTCCCGATCAAATGTCTCAAAACCTTATGGTTTCTCTATGTACAATTCCTCCTCAATAACACCATTGAGAAATCCTTTTTTTACATCCATCTAGTGGATCTTCCACCCCATTTATGCAACTAGTGCAAGAATTGATCTAATCGATTAATACCTTGCTACAATAGAAAAGGTTTCGTCATATTCAATTCGCTCAACTTGAGAGAATATTTTGGCCACAAATCTGACCTTATACTTCTCTATGCTTCCATTTGTTGCATGCTTAACTTTGAAGATCTATTTCAAACCCATAATTTATTTATCTGTCAGTCTTGGGACCACTTCCCAAACATTTCTCTTCATGATGGATTCTTATTCTTCCACCTTTGTATAAACCTAAACTAGTTTCTCAAGTTCTTCCTCAAAAGAAGATGCCTCAATCTCTACAAGCTCAGTCATTAGATCCATGTATCTAGTGTACCTCTCAAGTGACCTCCTTTGCCTGCGCAAATTTGAAGGATCTACCACATTCTCCCTCGCATCCTACACAAATCTATCAGCTCTCTTGGTTCTCTTTCTACCTTCTCTATATGGTTCTGCTTGAGTGGATGTCTCCACTCTGCCTCCTTTCTTATCCTCCATTTGTGGCTACTCCGCGACTTTTAAGGCTCCTCCTTTAGAGCTAAAACCTCCTCTTCTGGTTGGATCTGAAGCTCTCGCTCAAGAGAGAATCTCATTTCTTTCTCCTCATAAAAATTTACATCCCTTCGCACAATTTTCATTATGAGGGAAGGTAATTACACCCAATAATTGTGTGGAGTTTCGGTGTAACCCAGAAAAACTCCCAACTCTATTGTTTGATCATACTAGAGAATATGATGAGGACTCCCAAGAAAGCCTCCTCCAGTGTAATCATACCAATAATATATCGAGGACTTTGATTCTGTAAGTAGACTACTATGTTACATGCCTCTTCCCATAAATGCAATGGCATGCCTGGGTCATGTAGCATAGTTTTTGTAGCTCCCATAATTCTTTGGTTCTTCCTTGCAGCTACCCCATTATGATGTGGGTTGTGGGGTGTTGTGATCTTCTTTGAATTCCTTATTTCACACATGAATCGTTGAAGTCATTCGAAAATACTCACCACCATTTTTCGCTCCTGAGATCCTTCATCTTCTTTTCGGCCTCTTTATAACCTAGTGCTTTGAATTCCACAAACTTTGAGAATGTCTCATTCTTCTTCTACATGAATAGTATATAGCACTCTCTTGAGAAATCGTCAATAAAAATAACATAGTACTTATGTCTGTCAGTTGAGGCTATTGAGAAGGATCCAAAAACATTAAAGTGGACTCCCTCCAACATTACGTGTGATTTGTTGTCTCGATCATGGAATGTGGATTTTACATACTTCCCCAACTACAACCCTTACAGACATTCTACTCCTCAAGTGATCCTTTATGGATGTTAGTGGTTATTTTCTGCATAATTTTTAAGGAGGCATGATGAAAATGGCCCAATCTCCTGTGCCAAAGCTCATTAACATCACGAATTTTCACTTTCTCTTCTTTATTGCTTAATGCAACACAATATTCCACATCAAGTTTATACAGTTTCTTCACACAAACCTCAGTCTTCTTCACCTGTATAGTAGTTATCTGTCTCAGAAATGCTTTACCTTTACGGAAGATTACATCACAGTAGTGGTCTTCCAAAACTACTATAGAGATGAGGTTCTTCTTTAGGCCTCGAAAAAACATGACATCTTCAAGGCAAAGTGGGGATCTTGACTCCCTCTTAAAGGTTATTGTACCAATCCTAGTAGCACTATACCTTTCGTTGTCCCCGAGCTCAATATGCACCTGCAGATCTTTCTCCTCTAAGTCACTAAAAAAATATCTACACCATGTCATATGGAACGAGGCACCTGAGGCCAAGCACCACACACTCCCCATCACAACGTTGGCCATGCATGTGATAAGGGTCAAGTCTAGCATGAACTGTGAAGTTGATGCTTCACCTGGTGCTCCTCCTGAGTTATTCTTGTTAGACTTTTTGTGTGGACACTTTGTAGAATAGTACCCAAATTCATGAAAAATGAAGCATTTTATTTTAGACAAGCCTTTCTTCTTGCCCCCTTAGCTAGATTCTAGTTTTTTTTTTTTAGATTTCTTCCTTTTACCCTTCTTTCCCTTTCCAACCAATGAAAAATTCTCTTCACCCTCTCCCTTGGATGAACTTCCATCTCTGGTATTTCGCATGATCTCTTCTTGTACCAAATTGGACCATAATCATTCCCAATTTGGTAATTTCTCCCTCCTGTTCACCAAGTCTTGGTAGCTATGCCATATTTTCGAAAGGCCTAGAAGAGTTAAGCTCACTAGGTCATCTTCTGTAATGTTCACATCAACCCCTCCAAGCTTATCCTGAACTTGTGTAAGCCTGGTGAAATACTGTGAAATATTATCATTCTTCTGCATATTGATGTTTTGAAGTTTGTCTTTGAGTGCCATTTTTATACGGTCACTACTATTCTCGAATATCTCTATTAATGCCTTCCACATTGCAAAAGGATTTTCCTTTCCATGGATATTTATAGATAATGTGGTGCCACACTCCCTCTGACATTATTCTCCTCGCCTTAGCTACATATTTCTTCCATTGCACTAGGTTTTGGGCATCAGTTGATCCTAGTTTTGGAATGTTTGTCTTGACATAATCTTGCAATCCATTGTCATCAAGGACTACCTCCATGTGATCCTTCCATGAAATGAAATTCGAGTTTCCTTCCAAGGAATACTCTAATCTTAGCCCACTGGAGTTCATTTTCCTAATCTTGAAGAAATCCTGCTACATTGAAGCTACAAATTCAAATCTCTTAAGGAAAAGCTTCGAAATTCTTGTTCTAATGTGAATCATGTTCTGATACCATGTAGAAATACGGTGATAGAATTGAAATTGCTCAAGAAATTTAATCTAAATCAAGAAACACAATTCTACTCTACTTCTCTACGGAAATTAATTCACAATTTAGAACAATATTCACAAACATGCATCAATCACATACACAAGTACACAAATTTATCTAAGGGAAACCAAGTCATAAAAAACCCTTAAGCCTGCTTGCATTAATCAGATGAATAAATAATGTATTACAATTGCTTGCTTGCTCTGAGCTCAACCCGCAAGTGAATAAATTTTTTCTCTGCTCAATGAGAAGCTCTAACCCAAACTTAGTCAATTTCTACCTTTTCTTGAGCCCGTATTTCCTCACACAAATCCTAAGGTGCCTATTTTTTAGGAATTTCCCCCAATTGTTTACGCAATTCCCAAGGTTGGATCTCTGACTACATGCAACACTTATACACATTAGACTAGTCTACAATTGATGTTACACTGCCTTGGAATCTCCACCACAGATGGGGAACTCAAATTACCTCCATACACTAGATATTTTTGGTTGATTGATCAGTTATCTGGATGATCACTGAGTTAGATTGTTGTCCCACTGCACAACTAACCTCCAACTAGTTCTATCAACAGTTAGAACTAGTTTAACTAAATACAATTGAAAATAACTAAATTGGATTACCACAAATTAGCAATCACACATGCATAATTGAATTCCAAGCCCTCTAACTAGAATTTACTAAGCTAATTGAGTCCCAAGAGTCATGTCACTTCAATTAACTACCTCCAAGTTGTCTGCTAATGTGGAAATTTGAATTTTGTCAATTTGACCAAGGTAAAGTCAAATTGAGACTTTCTTGCTACACTTCTCAACATGCAGGTGTTGGGCCATTAATATTTCATTATTAGTATCACTTTTGAACGCTTATTCCACCCATTTCTACCATTCTTTATCACGTCATTTATCATAATTTATCATATAATTCTATTTTATAATTATTTATGCTCTTATTGATAAATATTATTTCTTCTCCTTTATTTTTAATAAATTGATTATTATGCATGTTTTTACCAATGATGGTTTATTAATAAAAAAATTCACCATTTTAGACTCCAAGATATTTTCCAGATTGAAGATTTGACCATTAAATGTACTAACTCAGAAATTCACTAGAATAAGAAGTGACAATTTTGAATTGAACGGTTTGGGAAAATGGAGAAGAATCTAGAAAATCTGAAACATGGGTTTTGTTCAGAACAGACAAAATTAGTTTTCCCAAATTCGCCCTGTACTAAGAGAAACTGAAGGTTCTCTGAAGATGTTTTTCTTAGATTCGTTGTTGTCGCTGTTTTCCAAACTATCCCAGTTGCAATGCCAAATTCGACCTGTTCCTATAGAATGATTGATGGAAAGATATTTCAAATATGATCTTGCTTATCAATTTGTTGAGAACAATACAATTGTGTAATAAAAATCATATTATAATCATATATGTTGTAACTTCTCTCTGATCTTTATGTATTTTAATGAGAACAAAGATCAGAGGAGGGGATGAATATGGATTCATGATGGATGACTAGAGAGAGAATTAAATGGTCAATAGATTAGAGATAGGATATGATAGGATAGGAGGAAAGGGGGTGGATCTCTATTATTTCAAATTGTAATTCTGATTTACAGACTTGTGGTGCCAAGAGAACACGATCATATTGTAATGTCACTCAAGTTCAATGATTAATATATAATTTGGAGGTTGATGTTCATTCGCCTTATCTGTAGCAGCCCAGCAACATTCGTTGGCGGCTAAGGGCCTAGCCTCTGGTGGATTAAGCTACTGCTCTGTATTATATATTTCTAATTTCTACAAGTGTGGCTTGTTTAATGATTACCTTCTGCAATTGAATTGCGTTTCCATTTTCTTCCATCATAGCAAGATTATTATTCATTACAACTTAAATTGTTATGCTATTCATTTTGGTTATAAAGCTTCGTTGTTCACTTTAGATTCTGTCGTGCATTACAGGTTGCTGCTTATTTAGTATTGCTGTTCATTTCTATTAATTTCATAGTGTTGTTCATTTCCATTTAGTATTGTTGTTTCATTTGCATCATTTTACAGGGGAGAGAGTTATCATTACTAAGTCCTCGACTGATGATTGTTTGAGTAAATGATTTAGTTACAGAACATTTCAGTTTCTTGTTGTTTTGATTAGATTTTGTTTCCAACATTCATTTACTTTTGCATTTTAAGCACTATACTGCAAAACGTTACTCTTTAATCAAGTGACTGCCTCAGACTGAGTAAACACTTGAAATAAAAAATCGTACCTGGATTGATAATTAATGTGTAGATAATTAGGAGTTAAAAAGACACCTTTTATCACTCAAAATTTTGGTGCCATTGTCGGGTAGAGTGTAGCCATTTATAAAGAGTAGTGTGCATCTGATGGGCGCCTGTTAAGAAAGAATTAGGTATTAAAAATAGAAGGTAAGAACCTATGTACGGAGCATGTAAAAGCCCTGCTCCCCCACCCGCTTTCCAGCAGAATTGTTAAAGAACTTGGGGTAGAAATAAATGTTTGAATTTCTATGTGAATGACTAAGAAAAAAATAGATATTTTGAAAAAATAATCTCATGATTTCACTCAAGTGGTGATGTAAGTACCACCCATTTCACTAACCAATTGACAATAACATTTGTAGAAGGAACCTTAAATAAACACATGAATAACATCTTCTATTATGGTAAGAAATGGTTCACATTTCTACTTTTTAATTCCCTATCAAAGATCTAGGAGGAGTGACACAAATGCATATAATTCCCCCATCTTCTCTACCAAATTTTCAAGGTTTGAAAAATGAAGATCCAGATACATTCTTAGTTGAGTTCGAAATACTTTGTAGAGGATATGATTATTGTACTAATGATCAAAGGTTGAAAGTATTTCCTCTTACTCTAAAAGAAGTAGCTCTCTGATGGTTCATGAGCCTAGGTGGGAGCTGCATTCAAACATGGGAGGACATGAAGAACATATTCTTGAAAAAGTACCAAGACTACTGCGAATCCAATGAAAATATTTTCTGTATGATACAAGGGGAAGATGAAAGCTTGGAGGATTATGTAAAGCGGTTTCAATATAACCTTCAAATCAAAGCATAAGTATTTGGAAAAGAATATCTTAAAAACACTCCTTCTTAAAGGAATCAAAATGAATTTTTAGAACTCTTAAATCTGATAGGAAAAGGTGATGCTTTTCAGTTGTCATATGATGATGTTTGTGAATTATGCATAAGGTATTCAAGAAGAATCTCCAAGGCTGGTAAGAATTCTAGAGATGTTTGTTCTTTCTTTTCCAAGTCTACTACAAGAACAGGAGACATAAGAGCTAAAATCAATGTTTTATTTGAAAATTTTAAAGTTGATTTTATTAGCTCTCTAAGTTCAAAATTGGATGCTTTGCATGTTCAGAAAAATCAAGAATTTGATGAATTTTTTTTCCCTCATGACCGAAAGGAGCATCTCATAGATAGTTGTTCTTCCTTATCTAGGATGGAAGTAGCATATCAAAGAGATGAGGAAGTTGCAACAAGGTCAAAACCATAGAAATCATGGCCTACAGATATGGTTCAAAACACTTCCTCTCCATTCTTTTACTTTCATAATCCATTATGGAATACTAATGCGTTAGGGTAACCATGTCAATCTCAATATAACCACCACCAATCTTGTCTACAAGTTTGGCATGATTCAGCTTATGATTGCATGTCTACTCTCCCTCATCTTGTAGCAAAAATGCATTTTCCATATTCTTCACCAGCTCTTCCACAACATCCTACTTGAATATCAAAATCATCCACTCAACCCAATCATCTACATCATCAAAATGCTCCATTCCGTACACAATTTCCTGCTCAACTCATTCCACACCCTCACCATAATAAGCCAGTATAACATGCTTACAGTGTTCAACTACAAAATTTACCCACCCTTCCCACCCATTCTATCTCACATACACCATTTGAAAAAACTTACAATGAGATTCAAAATGTCTCAAATTCAAAAATTGTAGAAGTTATGGAAGAAAATGAGGTTTCTTCTAGTCTGCATCAACAAGCCGTTTTAAAAGCTCAAGAACTTCATGATATGATGGATATGGGAAATCAAGAAAGTAAAGGATATATTGAAGATTGGTTTCACTCCATCACTTGTTTGCAGAATCACTCCATACTTCAACATTTTTTGACACCATCTTTTCAAGGGAAGTTGGCTTCTCATACCCTAATATTCATTAATATGCATTTTTCAAATTTGGGTATGTACATATTTGAAGCCTTATTTCGAAAATGGTTCCACTGGAAGTACTCTTATACGTAATCATATTCATTTTTCAAATCAAAATAGGTTAGTGAAGAAAATAAAATAAAAAAGGAAATAAAATAAACACATTTTTTTAATGTAAAAATAGTGTTTCTTGTTGCAACACGCTGTGGAAATCAAAATCGGTGGTAAATGTTTTAATTCATTTGTATATGTAGATAAATTATAATGGAAATAATAGTTCTACAAACACTCATATTCATTTTTATCACAAATTTGGAAAAAATGTTTGAATATTATATTTTTTTGGCTTGTAGGCTTGATGAAATTTCTTAAAACACAGTCAGGACAGTCATGTTTTGAGAGACCAAATGACAATATTTTTAAAACCTATTTCTATAATAAATAACCATTGATTTCTACTTTCCAACCCAATTTGAATCACTCAATTTGGATTTGAAATGAAAAAGTTAGAACCAAAACATTGACAAGGTGTCTAGCAAGCAGCTCAGGAACAGAGTTGGGACAGTCCCTTTTTGAAGGCCTAAATGACTGAATTTTTAGAACCTGTTTCTATGGTAGATTTCTCTATGAATCTAGTTTACAAAAAAGTGTAATCACTCATTTTCAATATCGTATGAGGAAGTTATGATCAAAACACTGACTGTCTATTGTAAATCAACACTCTTAAAACTTTGTCTTTCCTGCTATTCCTTAGAGTATTTGACCTAAAAATTATTCTTGTCCTCAAAACCTGCTTCTATTAGAGATAAATAAATGAATCCAATTTCATTTCCAATTTGAATCATTCGAATCCGACATCAAACGAAGAATCTATGCTTAAAATATCCATTGTTGTTCTAAGTGGGGTAATTGAAAATGACTCTGTTATGCAGGTTGTTCTAAGTAAAATTGATATATCATATAATTGAATTTTTAAAACCTATTTTTATTCAAGATATACCTTTGAATTAGATCTCATCTGGCTTTGGAATCACTCAATTTGGACGAAAAACAAAGAAGTTGTGATTAAAACACTACTGGTTAGTATCTGTCAGGCCAGGCAGTAACTCCACAAAGCAAAAACTGATTCATATATTATTCCACAAGGTAGATATTCATTATATACATGATGGAGAGACTATTTAGTTCATCTCCTGATGACTGTTCATTTTTCTAATTTATTTATTTACATAAATTCACCCAATCACAAGGATTAGGTGTCAACATTCCCCCCATTAATCTGAAGGAATGTTGGTGAGTCCAAGCATCATTCTGAATCGTTCAAACTTTTCTCTTCCAAGCGCTTTGGTGAAGATGTCTGCAATTTGCTCATTTGTGGAACAATGTTGGAGATGGATTGTTTTTGCCTCAACATGGTGTCGAATCAGATGATATTTAGTATTGATGTGCTTCATTCGATCATGGAAATTTGGGTTCTTGGCCAAGTTTATTGCAGAAGTATTGTCAATCATGAGTGGAGTTGATTGTACTTGTTTTACCTGCAAATATTCAAGAATTTTCCTGAGCCACACAATTTCTTTTGTTTCTTCAGCTGCTGCCACGTATTCTGCTTCTGTTGCGGAATCCGTTGGAACTGATTGTTTGCGTGATCTCCAGGAGACAGCTCCTGATCCAAGACTCATAGCATATCCTGAAGTTGATAACCCAGTTTCTTTGTCTCCATCGAAGTCTGAATCAGAGTATCCAATCAAACTGAAGTCATCCACCTGTGTATACTTGATTCCAAAGTCTTGAGTTCCCTTCAAGTACCTTAGAACTCTTTTTGCAGTAGACCAATGTCCCTCACAAGGCTTTTGCGTAAACTGGAGAGGATTCCAACAACAAACGAAACGTCTGGTCTGGTAGTAGTTAAGTAGTTGAGACTTCCTACAAGATGTCTATACTTTTTTGCATCCTCAAATTCTTTTCCTTCAATAGATGTGAGCTTTAAGTTTTGTTCCATTGGAGTAGTAAGAGGATTGCACTCTGTCATGCCAAACCTGTTCAACGGATCTCCAATGTATTTCTTTTGAGAAAGAAATATGGACTTTGGATGTTGGGTTACTTCAATGCCAAGATAGTAATGAACATAGCCCAAATCAGTCATTTCAAAAATTTTCCCAAATTCTTTTTTTATGGATGCAATGTAGCTTTCATTGTTCCCTGTCATCAAAAGATCATCTACATATACCACAAGATATAAAATTGTTTTGCCAAATTTCTTGACAAATAAAGTTGCATCATTAAGATCAAAATGTTTGAAATTGAGTTTCAAAAGATGCTCAGTTAGTTTTTCATACCAGGCTCACGGTGCTTGTTTGAGGCCATACAAGGACTTCACAAGTTTGCATATTTTATGTTCATGTCCTTTCATATCAAATCCTTTAGGCTGGGATATAAAAACATTCTCTTTTAAATCTCCATTCAAGAAAGCAGTTTTTACATCCATTTGATGGACTTTCCAACCATTCTAAGCTACTAGTGCAAAGAGTGTCCAGATGGTAGCCCATTTTGCTGTGGGGGCAAAAGTCTCCTCGTAATCAACCCCTTCCTTCTGTGCAAAACCTTTTGCCACAAGCCTAGCTTTGTGCTTGTCAAGTGAGCCGTCAGCTTTATACTTGTTCTTGTAGACCCACTTGCAGCCAATTGGTTTGGTTCCTAATGGAGGATCAACCAGCTTCCAAGTGTCGTTCTTTATGAGGGCATCATACTCCTTTTGCATCACTTCTTTCCATTCATCATGAGAAGTGGCTTCTTTGAAGGAAGTTTGTTCAAAATCTATAGACAAGTTCAATTCACAGTCATAAGAAACATCCTTATCAACAGGTGAATTAAAGTCATCTACATCACCTCCATTTTGCCGGTTTGAATTTATGGTTCCTGTCTTTCCAACTTCATCAGGATGAACACTTTCAAGTGTCTTTGTCACCCACTTTGGGGGACCTTTTTTAGATGGTCTGGGCTACTCTGTTGATTGAGTTGAGACTGAATCAAGATTGAGTCTCCAAATTCTATCAATTACATCACTTTAGCATCATCCATTGTTGGAGTTTCATGTGAGGGAGAGTGTTCTTCAGAAGAAGATTCCACATGTTGATCTAGTATAGGAATCCCCCCTTTAAGATGTGGAATCTGATTATCAAATTCTTGAAATGATTTTGCTTTTGCGAATCTATCCAAGCGATCAAGTTGCCACTCAACAACATTGTCAGTTTCGGATGATTCAAGAAAAATTACATCTCTAGATACAACAAAATTTTTATTTACTTCATCATAGAGGCGGTATGCTTTGGAGGTGTTTGACTACCCCAGGAAGATACACTTATGACTTCTAGCACCAAGTTTGTTTCTATGTACCTTTGGTATCAAAGCATAACAGGTGGAACCAAAGACCCTGAAATGTTTTACCAAAGGAACATGTCCATGCCACATTTCATAAGGAGTCTTGTTTCTTATAGCATTAGATGGACATCTATTCTTTATATATGCAGCACATAGAACAACATTAGCCCAAAACATTATCTTTACATTTTTGAAGAAAAACATCGATCGTACCATATTCAAGATTGTTCTATTCATTCTTTCAGCTACACCATTTTGTTGGGGATTATAAGGCACAGTTGTTTGATGTTTGATCCCATGTTGGCGAAGATAGT
>APFE030645579.1:0-27510 GCA_000404065.3 Pinus taeda
TGTTCTATGTTCTTGAATATTCTTGAAGTAGTTACTATGGAAAGGAGTAATTTATGTTCCACATTATATGTTGATATTTAAATAGATTAATGGTATTATAGTTTGAATCAAGATTGAAGATGGAATTTCTAGAATTAGCTATATAGATTATTGGTTTTGCATTCGTATATTGAATTCTTTTCAAGTGGCCAATCTAATGAAGATATATGACTACAGTGATTATTATAGTCTAATTCCTATGATGGTTAATTACTTACTTAATTTATTAGATGAGTATGAAAAGAAGAGTTGTACGGATATGAAATAAAGTGTCCATGCATGGATATAGATTAAGGTTGCTTCTTTTAATTAGACCTATATAATTATATGTTGAATTAAAGTCTTGATTGGAGAATAGAAAATATCATACATGTATACTTAAATCCTCTGCTATTAGATCATGTGAATTAATATAATATTGAAATAAATGATAACTGGAAATAGTATTTTACAGAAATACATGAATAAAATATTATGATAGAGCTTATAGGAGATAACTAAATTATCGAATTATTGAAATGAAACTGAGAAATTATATATATATGTAGTAGAAAACTTTGTTCCTTGCTAATCTATTTTATTCTTGGTACTTATATCAATGAAATAAGAACTCCATTAACTAGTGGGATTATATTCCTGAGCATATGTATAAGAAGAGGTTTATTATCTTTCAAGTTAGGAAACATGGAATAAAAACTTTCCATGAACTAATAAATTTCACATTCTGGTTTAGAGAATAGAAGAGGAGATAAAATGGTTATGAAAGGAATTGTAGACTTACCTTATGCCTTTAAATAATGTTAATTATTTAGCCTTGTACAAAATTAGTATAATATTGAGAAACCCAATAGATGTTAAGTACTACTAGTACATTAGTAGAATGATTAGAATAACCTAAATAAGGGTTGGTATTAAATATTCTATACACAACAAGGAATAAGATAAAAAATGGATTTAGGACTAGTAAGTTCTTTATACTACATTTTGTAAGATTTAAAGAAATTGATTAAGTCGAAAAACAATGGAATAGTAATTCCAAAACTAACAATCAAATGCTACACAAAGAAAAATAGTGATTACAATAAAACAATACAAATCATATACTGAATTATGATTTAGAACTTTAGAAACTATTATATAATTGAAGACAAATTGAATACAATATGCACCCATAAGTAGTAAAAAATTATATATGTGTAGAAATTATGATGTAGATTTGTAATTTCTCATGAAGTTTTAATCAAAATCACAAGACACAAACCTATTCTATTGCTTCGTGGAATTCAATTCACAATTTAAAACATCAATAAAAAACATGCAATGAGAAATAACACACATGCACAAAGTATTTCTCCAGGGAAAATAAATCTTCTGAAAACCTCGATTCCTACTTGCATTAATTTGATGAATAAATATGTATTACAATTGATTTTATCACCTGAGCACAACATGCAAGTAAGTAAACTATCTCTTTATTCACTAAGAAGATCTAACGCAAACTTAGTAAAAATTTTCCTCTGCTTGAGCCCCTATTATCTTGTGTAATTTCGTGAGAAGTTAAGCCCCTATTATTTACGAAATTCCTCAAATTGGTTGTGTAATTCCCAAGGTTGATCATCTAAATGCATGCAACCCTTGTACACTCAAGACTAGTTTACAACTGATGTTACACTGCCCTGGAATCTCCAACATAGCCGGAGAACTCAATTTCTCTGCATGCACTAGCTATTTTGGGTAGATTGATAAGCTAACTGGATGATCAGTGAGTTATACTAGAGTCTCACTACACAAAGGACCGTCCACTAGTTCTTCCAAAATTTGGAACTAGTTTAATTGAAAACAACTTGAAATAACTGACCTTGATTGCTACAAATTAGAAATCATGCATGCTTAACTAAAATATAATCCCCCAACTCAAATTTACTAAGTATGGGGTGACACAAGCCATGTCACACAAGTTAACTACATTCAAGTTGTCAGCTAGTGTGGAAATTCAATTTTTCTCAATTTAATCAAGGAAAAATAAAATTGAGAATTTCTTGTTGCATTTTTCAACACTCCCTCTCAACAAGAAATGGATTATCAATGAACCCTATATTTGACCTATGGAACTCTAACTTCCCTCTTGACAAGGCCTTTGCCAAAATGGCAACATATTGTTCCTCTGTCGGAATGTACTGTAGGAACATTACCCACCTCTACACATAGTCTCGCAAATGGTGCTACTTGATAGCTATATGTTTGGATCGATCGTGAACTATAGGATTCTTAGAGAGCTTGATGAAATATGATTATCATAGTTGGATCCATCATTTGACCAAACAATCCTACAAGTATGTTTCTCATCTACATCACATCACACACTGCTTGACTTGTAGGTATATATTCTACTTCTATAAAGCTGAGTGTCGTATACCTTCGCTTCATGTTGTACCAGTAAACCACTTGAAACCAAAATTACAGGAATTTTGAGGTCCAAAATGGATCTGCTAAGAAAAACGTACAACCAAAGTAAACTTTATAATAACCAATAGGATTCAATATTATGATGTTAACCATGGGGGATGATTCACCATTTCTGGAGTAAAAAAGTAAAAATAATAAAAAATAATAAAATAATAAAACTACTTTTCTTCAACTCATATTTTCAACTTAGCTCCATAATGTTTTACTCAAATTTTGAGTGGGAGTACCTATTGGATGTAAATTTTAATTCCACATCTAAGGATACCCATGTTGCACACTTTGGATGGAACCTACTACATGAAAAAATAGAACTACATGGAAAAACATGATTACAATCACGTTTTTTCCTGTATTTCTATTTTTTCGTGTAGCAAGGTCGATCAAAAGTATAAAACATGTTTACTCCTTGGATGAGGAATCAAATAATGCATCCAATGATTATTTCCGCTCAAAAATTGAGTAAACCCATAGGGAGATAAGTTGAAAATACAAGTTAAAAAATAGTTTTTTATTTTTTCCCTTGAAAATTTGATGATGTATTGTAATCTTATTTTATTATTTCCACTATTATCATATAATTTACTTAGGATGCCCATTTTAGACCTCAAAATTCCCCTAATGGCAGAAAATTCCACCTGATGTACTCCTTCAGTCGGATGCACTCCCTACCCAATCTGTATCTGTGAAACCACATAGCTTCACTTCTTATGTTCATCTGTATCATAGTCCAAACTAGGTAGTGCCTTTGAGTTACCATAAAACATGCTTATCTACCTTCCAAAATAATTTGGATGGTCTGTCCATAGTGTGGCTCATCTGGTTGATTCCATAGCACATATTTGGTCATGTGTTCACAAGATTTATTAGTGAAACCACTAGTTATTGGTAAATAATAGAATCCACTTCGTCACTTGAAGTAGCATCCTCCATCCTCCATTTAGTTGCTAGAGGTGTCTCCATGGGTTTACAACTATCCATGGATAATCTTTGCAGTATCTCATTTTCATACTTGCCATGAGGCAAAAATATTTTCGTGTCACCTTGCCATACTTCTAACTTGAGGAAGTAGTGCATGAGACCCATATCATTCATTTCAAATTCCCTTGCAAGGTCCTCCTTGCAATATCTAACCAGCTTCTCATCTCCAGTCAAAATAAAATCACTAACATATAAGAAAATAATAAGAAATTTACCTTCTACCAAGACATGAAATATGTTTGCATCCTCTTCACTTTTGGTGAAGCCCAAACTAGTGAGATAATTTTTGATCCTTGTGTACCAAGCATGGGGTGCTTGTTTAAGTCTAAAAATTCTCTCTTGAGTTTGCACACATGAGACTCTTGGTCAAATGTCTTGAAATGTTATGGTTTTTTAATGTACACCTCCTTCCCAATAACCATTGACAGGTTATTTTTTTACATCCATCTAGTGGATCTTCCACCCCATCTGTGCAGCAAGAGAAAGAATTTCTCTAATGGATGAATACCTTGCTCTAGGAGAAAATTTATCGTCATAGTTATGTTGGGTGTGGAGCATGATTATTTAGAGGTCTTTGTTTTAGCCGGATGTATACCCCAGGAATTTTGTACACCCCTCCATGCGGGGGGGTGCGGCGGGACTTGTCCCCCCTATGGAGGTTCAAGGGGGGGCGATCCCCCTCGAATGGGGGGTCTGGGTCCCCTGAAGCTAAAAACACATGTAAAATTGTCTTGTATAAGTATAGTAATTTCTAGTCACTTTGAGCCATTAATTAGGTAGATGATTTGACGGTAGAACTTATGTTTAGTTTAGGATTTTTTGCACTGAAAGGCAACCCCTCTCTTTGTATGAGAGCATTGTATTGAGGCTGTGAAATAGATGTGTATTCTCTGAGTGAGAAACAAAGAGGTGAGACTGTGAGAGAAAACAAAGGATATTACAACAGATTTGCTATACATTGTGTCTCTTCATTTTGCTACATAATAGAAAGGAAGGACTGGCTGTTCGGGGTGGACGTAGCCCAAACTAGGTGAACCACATATATTTTTGTCTCTCTAGTTTTATCTGTTTATATTTATGCAATATTCTATGTGTTCCATTGCTCTATAATATATAATTTTCTAACAACTGGTATCAGAGCCAAAGGTCTATTTGGCTGAAAAAATCACAAGAGAGAAGGGTTCCTAGTTCGAGTGGGAGCAATGGTTGAAGATGCTAAGTTTAGGGTAGAGAAATTTAACAGCCGAAACTTCTCACTGTGGAATATGGAGATGGAAGATTATCTATATCAGAAAGATTTGTACCTACCATTGAGTAGAAAAATAAAGAAGCCAACGGCTATGAAATATGAGGAATGGAACCTTTTTGATATAAAGGAACTTGGAAAAATACGGTTGTGCCTTACAGCGTCGGTCACCTTCAACATTTCGAAGGAAACAATCACAAAGGGTTTGATTTAGGCATTGTTGAAACTATATGAAAAACCCTCGGCCTCAAATAGGGTATTTCTTATGAAACAATTATTTAATATGAAGATGTTGGAAGGTGGATTTGTTGCAGACCATTTAAATGATTTTAATACAGTTACAAGTTAGTTAAGTTCTGTAGGGGTAAAGTTTGAAGATGAAGTTAGAGCTCTGTTATTCTTGTGCTCATTACTAGAAAGTTTGAATGGTTTAGTAATGGCCATTAGTAACTCTGTTTCTGGATCTAGTACTTTAAAGTTTGATGATGTTATCGGTGCTATCCTTAATGAAGAAATGCAACAGAAAAGCTCCAATGGGACATCAGGTAATGCTTTAAGTGCAGAGTCTAGGGGAAGAAAAATGGAAAGAGAAAAGAGCTCAGGATATTGCAGTAAATCAAGGAAAGACAGATCCAAGTCCAAAACAGGGATAGTGTGCTGGAAATGCGGAAAGAAAGAAACCTAAAGAAAGACTGTAAATCTTCGAAGGGAAAAGAAGGAGATGCACAACAAGAAAACAATCATGAAGCAAATGTGACTGGTGAGATGTTACAAGATGCTTTGATTCTTTCTTTTGAAAATATTACTAATTCCTCGATGGTAGATTTGGGGGCCTCATTCCATGCCACACCTGATAAGAAATATTTTCATGACTATGTTCAAGGAGATTTTGGACAAGTCTATTTGGGTGATGATAAACCCTCTAAAAATGTTGGAATGGGTAAGGTTCTTGTAAAACAACAAAATGGAAACCAATGGCTACTAAAGGAGGTAAGGCATGTTCCAGATCTAAAGAAAAATCAGATTTCAACATCGCAATTAGGCAGTGAAGGTTGTGTGACAACTTTCACATATAAAGCTTGGAAGCTCACCAAAGGAGCCCTGGTAATAAAAAAAGGCGAAAAAGTTGGTACATTGTACTTATGCAATGGTATTTTTAACTGTATTGATGCTTTAACTTCCAAAAGAGCAGACTGAACATTATGGCATCATAGGCTTGGACACATGAGTGGAAAGGCGATGAAGATTCTTCACTTAGGAAATTTTTTGCCGGGTTTGAAGAATGTTGATTTGGACTTCTGTGAGAATTGCATTTATGGAAAACAAAAGAGAGTCGGATTTATTAGAGTTAGGAAAGAAAAGAAGAGTGAAAAATTAGAGCTTGTTCATACAGATATATGGGGACCTACTCAGGTACCATCTCTTGATGGCTCTCGTTATTATGTTCCTTTTATTGATGATGCAACCATAAAAACTTGGATTTATTGTATTAAGAATAAATTTGATGTATTTGATACTTTCAAGAAATGTAAAGCTTTGGTTGAGATTGAGACAGGAAAGAAATTGAAGTGTCTCAGATCAGACAATGGAGGTGAATATTACAGCAAAGATTTTGATAGGTATTGTTCAGAGCATGGAATTCATAGAGAGAAGACAGTTCCAAGAACACCAGAAGAAAATGGTGTGTCAGAAAGAATGAATAGAACAATTATGGAGTGTGAAAGGTGCATGAGATTGCATGCAGGATTGCCTTTAGAATTTTGGGCAGATGCTGTAGATACTGTTGTTTATCTAATAAACAGAGGGCCTTCAATTTCTTTGGATGGTGGTGTTCCAGAGGAAACATGGATAAGTAAAACGGTAAACTACTCTTTTTTAAGGCCTTTTGGGTTGTGAGGCCTTTGTCCATATTAATAAAGAAAATAGAACAAAGCTTGAGGCAAAATCAAAGAAATGTACCTTATTGGATATGCTTTTAATATTTTGTTTATCGCTTATATGATTATGAAAATCACAAAATCATTAGGAGCAAAGATGTAACATTTAATGAAAAGGTCTTGTATAAGAATCAATTGTATGAAAAGAGACATGAAAAAGAAAACAAGGAATACACAGTTCTTGATGAGATCACTAAAAAAGTAAAGGTGCCTGAAAATAATAATAATCAACAACCACAACAACAACAACCACCACAATAGCAACAGGAACCCCAAACACCTGAAAGTGGTGTTAGAAGATCTATCAAGATAAGTATACCCCTCGAACGATACTCTCCTTCATTATATTATTTATTGTTGACTAATTTTGGTGAGCTCGAATGTTATGAAGAAGTAATGCAGGTTGAAAGTAGGAAGAAGCAGGAGCTAGCCATGGAAGAAGAGATGGAATCCTTAATGCATAACCAGACTTGGGACTTAGTCAGGTTGCCTGTAGGAAAAAATACATTGAAGAATAAATGGGTTTATAGGCTGAAGGAAGAAGATGGAGGAAAACAAAGGTACAAAGCTAGACTTGTGGTGAAGGGGTTTGTACAGAAGAAAGGTATTGATTTTGATGAAATATTTTATCATGTCATTAAAATGACTTCAATCAGAACTATTTTAAGTCTAGTAGCAGTTGAAGATTTGCATCTTGAGCAGTCAAATGTAAAGACAACCTTTCTCCATGCGGATTTGGAAGAAGAGATATATATGCAACAACCACAAGGATATGAGGTGAAAGGGAAGGAGAAACTAGTGTGCAGGTTGAAGAAGAGCTTGTATGGCTTAAAGTAGGCTCCAAGGAAGTGGTATCTAAAATTTGACAAGTTTATGTCTGAATAAGGTTATACTAGATGTCATTCTGATCATTGTGTTTATCTGAAAAAGAAAAATGATGGAAGCTATATTATGTTGTTATTTTATGTGGATGGCATGCTTGTTGCAGGGTCTAACATGCAGGAAATAAATGTGCTCAAAAGAAAATTGGAAAATTCATTTGTAATGAAGGATTTGGGAGCTTCAAAACAAATCCTTGGTATGAGAATAACTAGAGACAGGAAAAATTGCAAATTAACATTGTCTCAAAATGAGTACATATGAAAGGTGTTGAAAAGATATAATATGCACAATGCAAAATAAGTTAGTACACCTTTTTCCAGCCATTTCAAACTTAGTAAGGAAATGTTCCCAAAAACCAAAGAAGACATTGATTATAAGTCTAAAGTTCCATATGCAACAGCAGTTGGAAGCTTAATGTTTGCAACGGTCTGCACAAGGCATGATATTGCACATGTAGTGGGAGTTGTAAGTAGGTACATGAACAATCCAGGAAGTGAACATTGGATGGTAGTGACATGGTTTCTCAGATATTTAAAAGGTACCACAAATCAAGCATTATGTTTTGGTGGTTCAAACATTTCTTTACAGGTATATGTTGATGGAGATATGGCAGGTAACAGAGATAACAGGAGGAGCACTACAGGAGATGTATTTACTGTAGGTGGAACAACTGTCAATTGGGTTTCAAAAGTCCAAAGTGTTGTTACACTTTCAACAACAGATGCAGAGTATGTTGCTGCTACAGAGGCTAGTAAAGAAATGATTTGGTTACAAAGGTTTATGGGTGAATTGGGTAAGAACAATGATATGGGCATGTTATACAGTGACAGCCAAAGTGCCATTCATCTTGCAAAGAACTTAGTATTTCATTCTAGGACTAAACACATACATCTGAAGTACCATTTCATACAATCAGTGTTGGAAGATGGAGAGTTGAAGCTAGAAAAGGTACACTAGCCAGAATCCTACAGATATGTTAACAAAAGTTGTAACCAGGGAGAAACTGAGAATATGCTCAGTTTCAATTGGTCTTCAAGGATGATGATGAAGATGAGAAAAAACTAGGTCCAAAGAGGAGTCATTGTCTAGCAAATGAAGCAGCAGTGGAGTTGCTACAATCATTCTCCAAGTGCGAGATTGTTGGGTGTGGAGCATGATTATTTAGAGGCCTTTGTTTCAATTAGATGTATACCCTAGGAAGTTTGTATATCCCTCCACGTAGGGGGGTGCGGGGGGATTTTTCCCCCCTATAGGGGTTCAAGGGGAATGATCCCCCTGGCTATGGGGTCTAGGGGCCAACAGTCCCCCGGTAGGGGTTTCAGGGGTAGCGCTCTCGAAGCTAAAAGCAGATGTAAAATTTCCTTGTAAAAGTATGGCAATTTCTAGTCAATCTGGGTTGTTCATTAGGTGGATGATATGATGGTAGAGCTTATGTTTAGTTCAGGGTTTTTTTCCCTAGAAGGAAACCACTCTCTTTGTATGAGGGCATTGTATTGAGCTTGTCAAATAGATGTGTATTTTACGAGTGAGAAATATAGATGTGAGACTGTGAGGGAAAATAGAGGATATTACAGCTGATGTGATGTAGGTTGTGTCTTTTCATTTTTCTGGATAATACAAAGGAAGGAATGGTTGTTTGGGGTAGATGTAGCCCAAACTGGGTGAACCACGTATATCAGTGTCTCTCTAGTTTTATGCATTTTCTATGTTTATATTTATGCAATATTCTATGTGTTCCATTTCTCTGTAATATATAATTTTCTAACAAGTTAATTAAGTCAACTTGAGAGAATCCTTTGGCCACAAGTCTAACCTTATTCTTCTCTATTCTTTTGTCTACTGCATGCTTAAGCATGAATATCCATTTCAAATGCATAACTAATTTATCTGAAGGTCTTAGGACCACTTCCAAAAAACTATTCTTTACAATGGATATGTGTTCCTCCACTATTGTATTAACCCATATAGGTGTGTCTGTGACTTCCTTGAAAGAGGATGGCTCATTATCTACAAACTCAGTCACTAGATTAATGTAGGCAGTGTACCTCTTAGGTGACCTTCACTTCCTATGAAAATTTGAAGGAGCTCCCATATTATCCCTTGCATCCGTCACAAGTATATTATCTTCCTTGGTTCTTTTCCTATCTTCTTTTGATGTTTATGCTTGAGCGGATCTATCCACTCTCTGCTACTCTACTTTTGTATGCTCCTATTCTGGTATGCTCCTCATTAAACTTTACATCCGTTCACACTACTTTCATTCTAATGCATAGAAATTATGGATGATATTTGTGAGGAGTTCTTTTGTAACCTATAAATACCCCCAACTCTATTCTTGGCTCAAGATTCTTCCTTTATTCTTTGGAAACATGGTAATAAATAGAAGCTCAAAAAATCTTGAAGTGCGACACATTCAACTCACTCCAAGAGAAAGCCTCGTTCAATGTAATCATATCTTGAATCTGATGATGGATCTAGTTCTACAAGTAGACTATTGTGTTGCATGCATGAACCCAAAAATGAAGAGATATGCCTTAGTCATGTAACATATATCTCACCGCTACCATAATGCATTAGTTCTTCCTCTTAGTTACCCAATTTTGTGGTGGGTTGTGTGATGTTGTCAACTCTCTTTGAGTGCCTTTTTTCACATAGAAATTTTTGAATTCATTTGAAACATACTAACATCTATTATTTCTCCTGAGAGCCTTCACCTTCATGTTGGATTATTTCTCAATCAGTGCCTTGAATTCTACGAACTTGGAGAATGTCTCATATTTCTTCAGCATGAAGAAGATCCAATGCTTCGTTGAGAAGTCATCAATAAAAATGACAAAATATTTGTGTCTGGTAGTGGAGGATATCAAGAAAGGCCCACAAAAATCAGAGTGGATCCTTTCCAAGAATTCATGTTCTCTTCTTCCTTTATCATGGAAAGTGGATTTTGTGTACTTCCCCTAAGTACATCCTTTACATACATCCTACCACTGAAGTACTTTTTTGGGGAGGCCAATGGTTATTTGTTGCATACTATTCAAGGGAACATTAGGAAAATTACCAAGTCTTATGTGCAAAATTTCATCAACATTGTGACTTTGCACATTGTCTGCTTTAGTGTTTAATGTACTATAATATTCCACGTCGAGCTTATACAAGTTCTTCACATGAACCTTGATCTGCTTCACCTATCCTATGGCTATGTGTATTAAGAATGATTTCCCTTTGTTGAATATCACAACATAACCATGGTCTTCCAAAAATGCAACATAGATGAGATTCTTCTTTAGGCCTACAACAAACATGACATCCTTGAATCTGAGAGGGTATCGACACTCCCTCAAAAAGGTGACTGAACACATCTAGATATATTTACCCTCTAGGTCACTGAAGATTTCTCTACACCTATTCATGTGGAACGAGGCACCAGAGTCCAATTATTTCATGTTTTCCATCATTGTGTTGGACATGCATGCCATAAGGTTGGATTTAAGCTTGAATTGTGAAGCCAAAGCTTCACCTACTTCTCCTCCTCATGTTTTCTTGCTTGAATTTTTGTATTGACACTTTGTGGTACAATTCCCCAATTCAGGACAATTGAAGCATTTAAATTTGGACAAATCTTCCTTCTTCTCCCCATGGCTAAATTCAGGTTTGATTTGATATTTCTATTCTTTTCCCTTCTTCCCCTTTCCAACAAATTAAAATTTCTCTTAATCCTCACCCTTGAATGAAGTTCCACCTATGGTACTCCATCATATTTCATCCTGTACCAAATCAGACCATAAGCATTTCGAATTCAGTAGTTTCTCCCTCCCATTCACTGAAACTTGGAAGCTATGCTAGCTCTTTGAAAGGCCTAGAAGGGGTAGGCTTACCAAGTGATCATCTGAGATAGTAAAATCAACTCCTGGAAGCTCATCAGAAGATTTTGTGAACCTTCTCACATACTTCTCAATAGTTTAATTCTTCTACATCTTGATATTTTGAAGTTTATCCTCGAGCATCAGTTTCCTATGGTCATTGTTATTCTGGAATAGATCTAGAAGTTCTTGACACATGCATAAGGGGCTTATTTCATTTGAATATTTATGACAATGTGTTCTCACACTCCATCCAAGATAATTCTCCCCACCTTGGCTACATCTTTCTTCCATTGGGCTAGGTTATGGGCATCAAATTCTGTTGGTTTTGCAACATCTCTCTTGATGTATTATAGAAATCCGTTGTCATCCAACACCACCTCCATGTGATCCTTCCATACAATGAAATTAGAGCTGCCTTCCAAGGAATACTCTAGTATTAGCCCATTGAAGGTCAACTTCCCAACTCTGAAGAGATCCTTCTACACTTAATTGCAAATTCAAACCTCTTGAGAAACAACTTTGAAATTCCCACTCTAATGTGAATCTTGTTCTAGTACCATCTAGAAATTATGGTATAGATTTGTAACTTCTCCTGAATTTTTAGTTAAAATCATAGGAAACAAACCTACTCTCCTCATTTATATAATTCAATTCGCAATTTAGAACATCATTCACCGACATGTAATAAGAAATAACACATGCACACAATATTTTTTTAGGTGAAATAAATCTGCTAAAAACTTTTTTGATAAGTGCTACAAATCCATCAACCAAGGGGGTCTCCTAATGTGAATTCCAAATTAAAACTCACATGGTTTGTAATAGGAGCCCCATCTAGATTATCGCCATGGTTTCCATATATTCTTAATATTTTTCTTGGCTTTAGATGTCAACAAGAGAGAGAAGCATGTATGTGACTTTTCGAAAAGTAAGTGTGCCTAGTGATTGTTCGGCTGCAGGTGTATCCTCTACTGTAGAGGGAGGAAAAGTGAGCCTCTAAGAGAGAGGTAATAGTGCCACCCTAGTAGAGGTGTACACATGAGAAAAGAGAACCACCTAGCATCAAGAAGAATAGTTCACATAGATGTGCCAATTTTTACAACCATTACAACATGTTTTCAATAAGGTAAACACTAAAAGAACTTAAATAGTTCAACTACTTTAGTATAGGTGAAACAAGACATGAATCATAAACATTTAAAGAACATTCGTGCAAATATTCATAATCCATGCATGAAAACATGATGGCCATCAAGCTTCAAGTATTAAGTAAAATTCCCAAGATACATTAATACAACAAACATCACTAGCTCCAATAGTGGAGTGTTGGAGCCATGATCTGCTTGCCAAAAGTACTGACTCTATCTCTTTGTTTCCTTATGGGATAAGCCAAGGTGAAAATTAATTTTCATGGAAAATGAGGGTGTATATATAACAAATAGGGTGATCCTTCACCTCTGTTATGACTCTTAGACTATCCTCATGAATACTTGAATTCTCGTGAATTTCCACATTACATAGATGACTCTTGGACTTCCACTTTAGATTCCATTTTCCAATATAAAATTACATAATCCATGAATGATGTGGCACATGATGGCTCATGACACAACATGACATGACACTAATGAAATGGACTGCATGATGACATGGAAATGTGAAGTCACTTTTTGTTGATGCTTTCTTTGTTCCTTCCTTAAAATATTGTGCATGTTCTTCTTCTTCCTCCACCTTCTCACTTCAATATAAGGAGTTTTCAATGTGGCTTTGATCTTCCATCTTTTGTTATAATCTAGTGTTCCTTCATCTTCTTGCATGATGATCATCTTATCCCCTAAGCTCCTTAGGTGTATTCTATCATGGTCTCCTTCTCCATCTCCTTCATCATCATCCTTTCATGACATAATAGAATACCTATGATTGCAATCTACCCATGTGAAGACGACATCAGTGCGATAAAACACTAGTGTAATGTACTCCATGAAATAAGTTGTTAGGGATGGAGCTAGTGACTGACCCAGGGATTGTGTAGTTCCATAGGCCAACATCTGAGACTAAGGTTTGGGAGTACGCAATGCATAATTTAGTGTTAGGAAACTAGCTCACAAAAAGATAGAACAGATAGATCAATGCCTTGTTTTCGAGGGGGCAACCTCCTTTACATTACATAAATGAACAATTCTTGGATGATACAAATGACTGAACCTCCCTTCTATATATAAGTGTATAAGGGGTCACAATATAATCAAGTCGACGTACCAATAATAACATCAGACCACAAAAAGAACAATAGTGGGTTTCTATGGGGCATACTAATAACAATGTGGGGACACTAGGGGCACAATAATAACAATAAGGGATACAATCACAATAGTAATTGGGGAATCACTAGTATTATATGGGCCTAACATGACCTTCCCCTTCTGAAAAGTGTTGTCCTCAATGCTTGAGTAGTTTTGGATGCTTTTATATAAAATTCTCATCCTCCCATGTGGAATCTTCAACAGATAAGTTCTTCCACTCCATGAGATACTCCGAAATTGATCGATTTCGTAGCTGTCGAGTTCTTCTTTCTATGACTACTTCTGGTTCCAATATGATTTTTTCCTTCCTCATCAAGTTCTAGAAATATTGTTTGAACTGTTATCTTGTCACCTGTAACCTTCTTTAAACATGAAACATGGAGAACTAGGTGCACTCGGGAAGCTGCAGGAAGATCTAATTTGTATGCCATAGTACCAATCTTTTGCAACACTTTGTATGGACCATAATACTTTGTTGATAATTTCTTATCCTTCTTATCTTTCTTGAGGGAAATTTGTTGATATGTTTGTAGTCTTAGGAATACCTAGTCACCTACATCAAAACTTATTTCACTGCGATGTTGATCTGCCTGTTATTTCATTCTGTTCTGTGCTAATGTGAGGTTATCCCTTAAGAGTTGGAGAACTTGTTGTTGATGCTCAATGTGATGTTGCACTGCTTGAACCTTGGAATTTTCTCTTAAATATGATGTGATGGATGGTGGATGATATCCATAAAGTGCCATAAATGGGGTCATTTTTTTTGCACTATAGAATGAAGTGTTGTACCACCATTCAATGAAGGGAAACCATTTGACCCATTATGTCTATTAATCAAATACAAAGCGACAAAGATATCCTTCCAAACATTTGTTTAGTATCTCAGTTTTCCCATCAGATTGAGGATGATAAGATGAGCTATGAGCTAACTGAGTATCGAGACAAGAAAATAATTCTGTCAAAAAATTTCCAGTGAAAATGGGATCTCTATCACTTACAATAATCTTTGGGTTTCCATGTAGCTTTTGAATTGTTTCCATAAATGTAGTAGAAATTGTACTGGCTTTAAATGGATGTGATAATGCACGCAAGTGTGCATACTTGGTGTGTTTGTCAACTACCACCGTGATGACACTCTTTCCTTCGAACTTGGGTAAACCTATGATAAAATCCATTGAAACCTCCTCCCGTTGTTGGATTGGAATGGATAAATGTTGTAATAGACATGGGGTCTAAATTTTTCCAACTTTATTTTGTTGGCAAACTAAACATTCCACCACAAACTTTTGAATATCCGGTTTAAGGCAATCCAAAAAAAATTCCTTCTTAACACTGTGGTAAGCTTTTAAAAATATTGACTACCCTCCTAAGGGAGAAGTGTCCAATTCCATAAGAATATTTTGTTTGAGTTGGGAATTCTTACATAGGTATAAGCAATCTTTGTACCATAATGAATCATTTTTCCAGCTAAATGTATTAGATGTTCTGGGATCTTGTTGTATCTTTTTAATGAGTGCCCACACTTATTCGTGATTCTACCATTCCTCCCTTGCTTCGTTTATCCAATCTGGTTGGATAATAGAAATGGCACACAACAATGCTTCTACGTCGTCGTCCTTTCTTGAGAGTGCATCTGCCACAACATTTTGCTTCCCTTTTTTGTAGATGATTTCAAAGTCATAACCCAACATCTTTGTGACCCATTTTTGTTGCTCTTCAGAGGATAATCTTTGTTCTAAAAAGTATTTAAGAGTATCATGACTAGTTTTTACCTTGAAGTGTCTTCCCAATAGGTAGGGTCACCATTTCTTAAGTGCATGTAGTATTTCCAACATTTACTTCTCATAAGTAGCTTTGTGTAAATACTTTCCCTTGATTAGACGACTTTCAGAAGCAATGGGTCTTTCATATTGCATTAAAAGAACACCAATTCCATTTCCTGAAGCATCACATTCCACAATAAAGGCTTTTGTTAAGTCTGACGTGGCTAAGACCGGTGCTCGACACATTTCCCTTTTAAGATGTTCGAAGGCCTTTGTTGCTTCTGGAGTCCTTGAAAATGCATCTTTCTTCAATAATGTTCTTAGAGGTGTTGTTATTCTCCCATAATCCTTAACAAACTTGCATTAATACCCTGTCAACTTGAGAAATCCTTGCAGATGATTTATGGATGTGGGGATTTTCCATTCGTTAATGGATTTACTTTTGCTAGGGTCTACCTTAACACCTTCATGAGATACAATATGACCCAAATATTCCACCTCCTTTACTCCAAAGAAACATTTGGAGCATTTTGCATATAATTGTTTCTCATCCAATAGTTTGAGCAACCTTTCAACATGTTAAACATCATACTTCGAATACTTGTTGTAGATTAGTATATCATCAAAAAATACTAGCACAAATTTTCTAAGGAAGGGTTTGAAAATGGAATTCATCAAACCTTGAAATGTAGAAGGTTCATTGGTAAGGCCAAATGCATGACCAAAAATTCATAATGACGCTCATGAGTTCTAAATGTTGTCTTTGCAATATCTTCAGTCTTCATTCGGATTTAATGATATCGTGAATGAAGATCCAACTTGGTGAAGTAATTTGATCCATGCAATTCATCCAATAATTCATCAATGATAGGAATGGGAAATTTATCTTTAATAGTGAGCTTGTTGAGCTCCCTATAATCCGGACGCATGCGCCATGATCCATCCTTCTTGTACACCAATACCACTGGAGCAGAGAAAGATATTTGATTAGGTTGAATTATACCAGCCTCTAGAATTTCTACAACCATACATTCAATTTCACTTTTTGGGGCATAGGGATATATGTATGACCTAATGTTTGGAGGAAAACTTCCTGGAATCAAATGAATAGCATGATCATAATCATGAATAGGTGGGATACCTTTGGGAGTCTCAAATACCTTGGAATGATTATCCAAGACTTTTTGGAGAGCTGGAGAAATATATGATTTTGACGTGGGAAACTCTAGCAAACATAATTGCGCAATTACACCTCATTGTTCCTTCTTTAGAAGATTTTTCATACCATTAGAGTTGATTATCTTTCCTGGTTTCCCTATAATACCCCATAATTCAACTTCGTTTCATTCCAAATAAAATTTCATGAAAAGTTATTGAAAATTAAAAGCTATTGTAGACAAGGATTGTAGGCATCAGATTCCTAGTACAACATCAGTACCACCCATTGGAATGGAAAGAATTGGGTTATTCAATACATATTCTCCCATGGATAGCTTGATATTATGGCACTTTCTAGAGCAATTTATGGTTCCTCCACTTGTAAGCATCACTTGACACTTTGGTGCTGGATATAGGAAGCAATTAAATTCCTTTGCTATCTTACAATGAACAAAATTATGGGTACTTCCCGAATCAATCAACACTATTACCTTTTTCTTCTTGATATGTCCTTCTATCTTGATAGTTTGAGGAGTGTAATTTAGCCAAAAAATTACAAAATATGATTAGATTCATTTCTTCTTTATTCAGGGTTTGTTCCTAGATTATGTCCTCTTCTTTTTGAAATTTCCTTTTCCTTTTCTTCCTCCTCTTCACAATATATGTAGAATAATTTCTTCTCAGCACACTTATGACCTTTAGTGTATTTGCTATCACAACTATAACAAAGCCCTTTTGCTCCTTTTTATTACCATTTTTGTGGTTTCAAACTTGTAGGTTGTGAAAGGCTAGGGGAAACAATACTTCCATCTTTATAGTTGTGTGTGGTAGACTTCCTGGTTGCCATAATTTTGCTTTCCATTTTTCTTACTAACCTGAATGCCTTCTCCAATGAATGAGGTTCCCAAAGGTGATCCTCATGTTGGATATTATCCTTTAAAGTTCCTATGAACACATCAACCCTATGCTCCTCTAGAATATTTTTTACCCTTATGTTCAATTTTTGAAAGTCAATGTGCTCCATCATTGAACCATTTTGTTTGACATTTATCAATTGGCTAAAAAAGGTGTTGCTTTTTGTATCGTCATAGTGTGCTATCATTTCTTCCATAAAAATTTCCCAAGTGACAATTTGTTTATGAGAGCAAAGACATCGATACCATACAAAATGATTTGGTTCCAAATATAAAGTTTCAAGTACCTTTTGTGTGTTTTGCACATTATGGAGATCAAAAAATTGCTCCATCTGTAGTATCCATGTTCCAGGATCCTTGCCATCAAACTTTCACATATTGATTTTTGGAACATGGTCAGTCTTCAATGCAACATTAGAGTTCTCATCATGAGTTTCGTTTACAACCCTTTCACCATTAGTGGCCATTTCTTCTAGCAACTTTTTCAAATTTAACTTCAATTCTTCCATCTTATCATCCATGCCATTCATCTTAAATTCCATGCCATTCATATTAGCTTCCACGACATCTATCTTAACTTGCATGCCATTGATATTAGTTTCCAGCCATCCATATTGACTTGCATGCCATTCATACTAGCTTCCACGCCATTCATCTTGGCTTCATTTACCTTTAGTGAAAGTGAAATTTGTTCTACTTTGTCTTTTAATTTTGATATATCATGTTGCATTTCTTCCTCTTCTTCACGAATCATGCTAGAGCTTTCATGTTTCTTACTAGGGGTTTCCATTTTCTTTCTTCGAGGAATTAATTAATGCTAATAGTTCTTCACTATTCCCTTTGAATTCCTTCAAACTATTTTTTCAAACCAATCTTATGCAAAATTTTAAAAAACTACACACCTTTTTTTCACGTTCTAAGAGCTAGATATTGAATCTATTGTATCTCTCTAACTATGGATCTTGAATACCTAAACTCTCATCTGTGGTAGGCCTTTGAGTCCTCTTCTTAACCCCGCAATTCTGATCAAGATTGGATTCTCTAAGGAAGAGTTATGCCAAATCTCCCACGGTCACCTGATTATAGACTAGTTCAGTAGAGAGAACTTGTACGATGTGCCACATGTCACTATTTTGATCTTAGTACCTAAAACTGATGCAAAGAAAGCTATAGGTTGTCCTATTTCCAAAAATTCTTACAAAATTTCAATCTAATGCTGAAAACAAAATTTATGACGATTTTACGGAGGTTAGTTGTTTGGAATGTAATTTGGGAGTCTGTAAAAACCCTAAATTCCTCATATCATATCTCCGCAAATATAGTGAGACAAGCTCTGAAATTTTGACCTGAAGTTTAGAACTATTTTGGCTCAAATGGGTTTTTTTGTAGCTTCTGAAATGTCACAGAAAAAAATTTATAGCGAAAATGTCACGATGACTTGTTTGGAGGAGTGAAACACTAGAATCCAAAGCTTTGATACCAAATGTTAGGGAACCAGCTCACAAAAAGATAGAAAAGATAGATCAACACCTTGGAATTTTGCCTCTTTGAGGGGGAAACCTCCTTTACATTACGCAAATGAACAATTCTTGGATGATACAAATGACTAAACCTCCCTTCTATATATAGGAGTCTAAGGGGTCACAATATAATCAAGCCGACATAACAGTAATAACAAGAGGCCACAAAAATAACAAAAGTGGGTTTCTATGGGGAATACTAATAACAATATGGGGACACAAGGGGCATAATAATAACAAGAAGGGATACAATGACAATAGTAATGGAGGAATCACTAGTATTATAGGGGCCTAACATTCATGATGGTGAGGGTCAAAGGATTGTGTAGTTGAGGGACAGAAGGACTCGAGCTAGAGGCTTGAGCCTTAAGACTATGTAATGTGCAGTTGAGGGACTTAAGGGCTCAACATGGAAGCTTGAGGCTTGAGAGCCCACAGTGCATAGTTTTGAAGGCCTGAGCTAAGTGATTGCATAGTTGAGGAATCCAAGAGGTCAATCTTGAGGCTTGAAATTACCCAATGTGAAGTTCAGACATGAGAACAAGCTGGGATATTGTGTAACTGAGGGGTTCAAGGCCTTAAGCTTGAGGCTCCAAGCTTAGAGTTGTCCAATGTGTTGATTTGGAGAGAGAGAGGAAAACTAATTGCACATTTTCGTATTTCAAGAGCTCAAGGACGGGGCTTGACGCATGAGACTTCATAGTGCACACAGAAGGCTCGATGGAGACAAGGATTGTGTAGTTCTAAAGCTAAAGGGATGGGCTTGAGCAATGAGACTGCGTAGTGCACAGTTCTAGGAGGTAGAGATTGCACATTGCACGGTGAAAAGAGTCAAGGTTGTTGCTTGAGGACTGAGAGTGTGCAGTATAGGAGGGCTGAATGAGGTTGAGGGTCCCAGTCAAGGAATTTTCCTAGTTTTAATGAAGTGTCAAATTAGTGAGATGAATTTGAATAAGAAAAATACTTGAGCATGACCACAAACTTAGATCACTTAACGGAACAACATAAGACACTTCGAACAGATGAAAAACATACTTTCCTAAATGCAACAATAGTGATGACACTTGTGCGACAGAACTTGAAACTTTGGAAATGATTATGATGCATGTTTACACGATGAGAAAAACTTATTATAAAAAATATTACCCCTTCAAACACACCAAAACTAGCTTTTCTACATTGTGCGACACTTAACATCTTAAAATATAACATTTCCTATACGATCAGGAAAATTTTGAATGACACTTGCAATATGGAAATAACGGTGAAAGTGACACATGCGAGAGAAAAGATAACATGGAATCAATACTAATTAATGTGAAAGCAAGAAAAAATGATATTTGAAAATATGAAATGGACACTTGTGAAAGAGAAGGTGGGTAAAAGCGACAGTTTGAAAAACTCACCAAAATATAACTACAAACTCAACGATAAGGGAGGGTTTTTCAATGACAGTGTGCACTGACTCTAAATTTGGGTTGAACATTGGACAAGAACTATCTTGACGGATTATGCTATGCTTTTTGTAGCTTGCGTATAATAATGCACTCATAAAATTGTTGTGAACTGAGCATGTGTGAAAAGTGACTTCGACTAATGAAGAAGTGACGTTGAGATGACCAATCACAAGATGCATATTAGGATCCAAAATTCAAGTGTAGGTAAAATTTTGGATGGTTCTTTTCATAGGGAAAACACTTGGTGACACCCTAGTACAACTGTAGCTTCTCTACCTTGATCAATTCTTTCATGCAGGGTCTAGTTCTTCATGGAGTATTGATTCATCATTAAGATTACCGTGGCTTCCCCACTTACCCCATGCATAAACATAGTCCCCTTCATTCCTTTAGCTAGTTGAACATAAACAAAAGATCAACTATCACACAATATTTTGAATCAGGAAAGGGTAATGAAGTTCGTGAGCTTTAGATTTTCAAGTTTGTCATCTTTAGTGTTGCTTCGTTACCAACAGACCTCGAAAATACCCCGATGGAGTCACTCCACAGACACAAACATTTATTCGCTACCAATAGGCTTGGAAAGTGCCCTAACAGAGTTGCTTACTTCACCTTGATGTGCAACAAGCCTATCTCTTCTTTCACCTTTATTTATTTATTTTATATAGGACTGTGCATTGATACTTATTTATTTCATGGGTAGAAGAGGGATCTTGACTTATTGAGAGCAAGAGAGGTTGTCCCTTCAGAGAATCCTATATAAGAGCTTTGATATTGGTTTTCTCATTTAGTTTTTCCCATTTTCCTTCTCTACTTGATTGGATCAGCTTGAAAACACCAAAACATAAAGACTTGACTGTAGGCATGAGGTTTGAAGAATAAACATGGAGATCATGGTTTAAGATTAGGATTTCCTTATGCAAGGATTTTATTTTCCATCGAAACATCATCAACAAAAAGGTGTAACCAAGACAATGACAAAGGACAGAGAGTTAGCCAAATGTTGCAGTGTCACAAAGTCCTTTTCTATTTTGCCACATTTCCTTTAGAGTCCAAATAGGACACCCTTCATGAAAATTCTTATTATTAAACAAAACATGAAAAGATACAATGCATAATGAGAAAACAAAAATAAAAAAGGTGATGTAAATGGAGGCTAAACCAAAAATAGAAAGTGAAACAAAATGAAATGCTACAGAAAGAGAGTGTGGGATGCATGTGCAAAGGAGAATAATATGCAACTAGACATACTCCTAACCTAACTAGCTAGAAGGTCAGGGCCATATATAATGATATTTCCAATGTAGCCATTGTAGCATCTCCTAACTTGCATACAAAAATATGTGAGAAATTAAAACAAATAAAAAATAGTGTGCAATGTAAAATATACAAGTTCAAATATCTCGAACAAAAAATTGAAGGCTTTGTCTTTCGAAAAAAAGATGTGCCATAGCCACTACTTCTATCTAACTTGCGATATTACCTTTTAGATGAAGATTATAAACAGACAAACCCTGAAGGCTCCTCGCAAATTCTCTTTAATGTGTCCCATCTTGTTGACAGTGCTAGACCTACCAACATTCAGGGGATCACCTTAGTATGAAGTCCCAACTAGACCTCGCACCATTTGGTGTGGGAGTCTAATCTGGTATGTTGGCGCGGTTTCCATTGTTTTAAGTATTTTCATCAACTCTTTCTTGTCAGTGCAAGAGAGTGGTTCACTTTTTCTTCGAGAAGTGAGGTTCGTGTTCATGGTGAGTGTAAGTGTACTTGTGTCAATAGTTCTTTCACTCTGAGGGGAAGAGGGTGAAGGTAAGTTCCAGGTTGAAAGGGATCAGTCCCAACTCAGCTAGGAACACACAACACAAAAGGACATACAATTTATTAAGATCTTTTTGTATGAAGGGTTCAAGAGACAGATGTATTTTTCTCAGCTTTTGTTGATATCACTTGACCCCTTCCTTAATTGGGATGATATGTTGGATGATACGCATGTCATAAGTTTTTAACTCATCATACATCCACGCAAACACATCTCGGTACTATTTGAACAAGCAGATGAAGGCTTATCTTTTTTGTTGTGTGCAACATGTACCAAGATTGACAAACTTCAGATCCTTTTATGATCCCATATTTATCAGTTCCTGCCTTATGGTGGAACTATGGGTCTTTCTATTCTTTTGCCACTAGAACCACTCTTGCAAGTCATATAGCTTTTCCAGTCATACCACACCTATTATGATAATGTGGCCTTTCACGTCATCGACCCTTGCTTGCAGAGAATGCTCATTCTCATCATCATCTATTGTTGCATCTTTGAAACATTAGCGTTGGCTATAAAATGTAGTATATGTTGATCCTCATTAAAAACACATAAGTTAGTTATGTTGTCTGAGATAGATGGTTTGTACAAAATTTCAATAGTAAATCTATCCCTAATCTGTGACATTCTCGAGGCTACATTTTCTAGTGCATTGGAAGCTGCATTACACATATGTGGCACAACAATTATATTAAATGCTTGGAAGTTTGAGATTAGTTGCCATACCTCTTGGTAGTTTTTTAGATGTGGTGATAAATAGTGAATGGTGTAACATACATGCCCTACCACTATCTCTTAATCACCTACCACTTTAAGCATGACCACATTGAGGCTGATGGCTTTCTGCAAGCCCAACACAAGTGCTTCATATTCTACTACATTTTTCGTGCATTGAAACTCCAAGGGGCTTGACACCAGATGCTTCATGTTGTAACAGTTGATCAAAACACACCTGACTCCTGAGTTGTCCTCTGTCTTTGATCCATCGAAGCACAAAGTCCACAACTCATCTATTGTGGACCGCTTGATGTGCTAGTACTATTGGTACTATTGTCATTGCTATTACTACTACTATTGGTACAATGTGTTTTACAAGTTTCGTTACCATTAGATGGGCAAGGAAGGAGTTTTAACTATGTGTCTGATGGGGTTGGAGCTAGCCATGAAGGATAACACCCCAATGTTGTCTCAAGGAGGCAGTTTCCAAACATGAGTTCTGCAAGAGCTAATGCTCATTCTTTCCATTGATGGGAGTGACATCATGCTTCATGTACCACTTAGATTCTACCCAAATTTGGTTGCACCTTCCCTTGTATGGAAGCCACATGTGAGACCAGACAAGAGTGAAATATCCATCTAGCTTGTTGGACCAGTCTTTGCGGAGTAATAGACCATATGCTTCCAGTATGTCCACAACCACTATGTTGATCCATTGGTGGACTCGACTGTCATGGGATAGTCAGATGATCAAGTTGGATGGCTTGCACGGATGTCTCACTCCATTGAGCATTGATCTTCTTAGCAATGGAGAGTGGCATGATGTTGGCTATCGTGTTAGAATCAATGAAGAAGTTGTGAACATTGTAGTTAAAGCCTTAAAATAAAAGTAGTAATGGAGGGCAGCCTGAGTTTTCTTCTTTCATCCGTAGTGTATTGAGCATGATGGAAAGTGATTTGGGAGGTGTACTTGCTCCCTGGCTGCTAGAGGATACACTGTCTGTTGCTGTCTGTCCCAAAGTACGAAGTAGGATATCTCGCTGACTTTCGATCTTAGCCAACCCGAACAAACTGATGTTCGCTAGAGTTTTCTTCATGTCACAAACAATGTTGTATTCCAGAGGTGGTAGACTCACCAAGGTGTCTGGGGTAGAACGGATGTATGTATTGTTCGAGAGAGTCTACCATTTGGTGTGGAAGTCCCATCTGATATAATTGCCTAGTTGCCATTGTCTTAACGATTTTCCTCAACTCTTGTTTGTCAACACAAGAGAGTGGTTTTCTTTGTCTTCGAAAAGTGATGTTTGCATGCCTGGTGAGTGTAAGTGTACTTGTGTCAATGGTTCTTTTAGTGTGAGGGGATGAAATTGGACATCAGGGCGATTTTGTGGTGTCATTAAACAACTCCCTTAACAAATCCTTGGACAACAAGAAGCCATTTCACTCACCCATGCTATTCCCAGAAGGAAAAAATAAATTTATTCACTATAAAATTTATTTACATGAATCAATCAACTTAAACCATGGTTGTCATAAAGAAAAAACAATATTTAATAGTAAATATAAAATAATGATGTTTATATAGCATTGCATCAAAGGTATTGTAGTTAAGGCACTCGGTAGTATAAAGGTCAATAGTTAGAAACTTGGTGGGAAAAAATCTAGCCACACCAAAGTTTAGTGTGGCAGAGAGTGGTTGTAATCCCTAGATTATATTAGGTTCCAAGTACTCAAGCTGTCATGCGGAAAGAGTTACTTTTGCTGACAAAACTAGCCTCCCTAGGAGTCTAAGACTCTCTAGTGACAAACAAGACAATTAAGAGCAATCCTTCTCTAAACATACATTATTCTATGAGAAACCAAGTGTTTTTCGGTCATACCTCAAGTCCAACGCTTGTTGCAGCAGTCCAGCCTCGTCGATCCAGATGAGCTCCTCCTTCACTTTGAAACCTGCATACACTAACAATCAAACGATTACATAACACCTGAATATCCCATAAAATAAAACATATTCAACATATAGACCAAGGAGTATATGAAACAACTCATTAATAACAAATTGTTGAGAAGAATGGACTTATTTGTATTAATAGGAAACAAAAGAAACCATTACAACCTGAGCCTTGGTGTTGTGCAAGTTCCTCCCAGGGTCCAACAAGACTTTTCCTCTACTTTGACAAGCTCACCCACTTCCAAATGAAACAAAAAAGGATGGTAATCTCTCCTCACAAGCTTACAATGGAAGTCCTAATTCCAGCAGCATCTACCCTTTGGAATGTTCAGCTTTCAACCTCCCCTCCCTTGGCCCAATGCCTGTATTTATAGTGTTTTAGAGGAATTTATTCAGTTCCAACATCAATGGGATACTCCCTCTTTTGGATGGGGTAGCTCCTCTCTTGATGGGATAAGTTCCTCTAACATAAGCATGCATGAACCATCTGGAGGCGCTCAATACACGTCAAACACTCTTCTAGAAAGCTCTAGAAGTGACCACAAGTAACTTTTTTAAGATGAAACTCATGCCTTTTGACCTTTACAGGAGTACGCACCCATCCCTTGGCTTACAGAGCATACAAGTACGCCGGTACAATGAGCTTGGGATGCGTACACGCAGGCAAGGTAGAGAGAACCTACGTACCTAGAGATAAACATGATTTTTAATGAATTTCTCTCTTTTTTGGTTTGACATGGAGAGAAGAGGTATAAGGCTTGACAAGGAGGATAATATGACTATTGATGGAGCCATATCAACTGCAGATAGTCATGGTGACAAATTTTAGTGTAATAGATTTCCCCCTAAAGTGCGAAGCCTGTAATAGATAAGGGTTTTTATATCATCTAGGAAGTGTGAAGTACTTTATCATTTCGAGGATTATCTCGTGGAGAGCCCGGTTAGAACCTGCAATTTTCAACACAAAATACATGGATCATATCATCGCTGAGGTAGGCATTCCCATACTCAGATCAAAACTTTAACTAACAGACTAACTATTCTGATACAGGAATGATTTTATAATACATCATAATCATAAACTCGTGTAGACACAGTATGGACATAGCCATCTGTTTATAATTGGTCTATAATATAATGAATACAAAACTCCTCATAGCCTGGATGGTGGAAACTAGATCCAGGGTCTTCATCTCTACTTCCAGAATTGGTACGATTCTAGCCATGCGAATAAATAAGTCTATGTCGAACATGGTAGAAACCACTTGATTACCAGTCAATGATGTAAACTGTTAACAAGCGTGAGAGAGGCCACCAATAATGTCAATGGTTCTCAAAGTACCCAGCACAATCCATGAGATGTGAATGAATGAGTCGATGTCGAACATTTCATGGAATCCTTCGATCGCAAGTCAATGATGAAAACTGACGCCGAAGGCGAGAAACCTGCCATTGATGCATGCAGACTCCAAGGTACTGACGATTCCTAAGTCAACTTTCTAGATAATGTGCTGATGTCGATAGAAAGCGACCCGTCGCAGGCAAGCCCACAACACGAAATCATAATTCAAGTTGAAGAAATGTTGCTGCAAGGACTGACTCAATGATGACACAATGAATGATAGGTATTTTGCGGTTGAATGTTTTGTTTACAGACCTCTTGAACACATAACGACACAACAGATGGTTTGGCGACGAATGACTCAAAGTCGACTCCCATAACCCGGCTAAAGATGTCAATGATCTTGGTCAACTGTGAGACAAGGGATTTCCCAACCCAGGTGAATGAATAAGTGTCGTGTTCAAGAGTGGTAGTAAGGTTTTTTTTTGAGACAAAATGATATCAAATAGGCTCATTCTTCTCATTTTTCCCCCACCATTTCTGGCAAGTACCTCTTTATTTTTTTACAAGCTTGAGGAGGATAACATAAGCTTGTTTGTAAGCTCATCCTTTGGATGAGTCCAACTTAGTTTTTGATTCGAACCCTAAGAAGGAGTGGTCCGTTCCTGTTTGTAATAGAACAGGTCCTTTACTGTGAAATTTTAACCGAGTCCAGTATAGTAGAAACTCGGCGTTTTTCATATTTAGAGAGTCTGAAAAACTTAGAAGACTCCAGATTGAACTTTTTCGTAAATTTGTGTCTCCTAAGCCCGAAAAAGTATAAAAATAATACCTAGGAGAACCGCTTGATCTTGCGACCAAGGATATTTTCATAGTTAGTGTCTTTGACCTGAAAAGTAAAAAGCGATCAAAGACACGTCGTTTTATTTCCAATATCGAATTTGAAACGACAAAAATCCGGCAATATTTTCTTGTTTTCTCGGTCAGAAAAGGGCTGTAAGAGGACCGTCTTTTAATTCCGTTTTAACGAGTGTAAAAGAAACGCTCGGCAATATTTTCAGTTTTTAGGAGTCATAAAAGGGCTTAAAAGATGACTCTGATGTTTGGTTTGTGAAAAATGACAAGTTTCCCTGAGAATCCTTTTGTCCTGCA
>APFE030645582.1:2715-75180 GCA_000404065.3 Pinus taeda
TTTGATCCTATGGTTTTGGTCCGTGGTATTGCATCCAAAAGTGTTGATCCCAAGTATTGGGTCCATGGTATTGAATTGTTATGGTTTTTGGTCTGTGGTATTGTGAAAGGCCTAAGGCTATAAAAGAGGAAGGAGATCATTTGGCAAGGCATCTTCTGAATTATTGAATATAAGATAAAGTGCTAGATCTGGAATACTGTGATTGGGTTATGGTGCAGATTTGGATCTGAATGAAGAAGGAACCTGAGCGTAAGGAGAAGGATAACTTCTATTGATGGGTCAAAATCTTAACGCTGGAATAGTGGTATCTCTATATGATTTTGATTTGTGATATGTGGTTCACGCTTGATCTATAAATCTGATAATCTGGGTTAACTAATATCTGAATGTTTGAAAGAATGAATTTATAGATCTATACGCAGGTCGGTATTGACACAGAAGCGTATGCACACAGGTTTCTGAATAGAGAAGTAGTGTACATCTCTTGATTTATGTTCTAGCGGCTTTTGTTTATTGCTACAGTGTTCTAGGTTCAGAAGTGGGGTGTGATTACTGTTATTATGATTTGGGTATAGTCATCATAGAAGTGTTTATTTTGATTCATTTTTGATTGGCTAAAAGGTGATTGGTTGATGCAGAAATTATTGATGTTATTTGTGGATGCAGTCTGAAAATTTATGAAACGTGGTCCATCGAAGGAAGAGAAGGTTGTAGTCTTCTGCAGGTAGCAGCCTGCGTACTAGTATCTTGACTAGTACAAGAACTAAGGGGGTTGTAGCTCCCATCTAGGAGAAGCTGGAAAACGAGAGAGGGTTGTAGCTCTCTGCAAGTAGAAGCCTGCGTATTGGTAAAGGACTGCACCAGTACAGAATCATTTTAAAAATAAGTTTCTAATTGAAAAGATAGAGACATATTGCAGAAGGTGGTTTTCACCCACATTGGGTTTCCACCTTATATCTTGTGTTCTTGTGTGTGATTGTCTTCTGCTCTATTTTTCTGTTCCTGGTTACTGTTTATATGATCCTGATGCACACATTAATGTTCAACATCTGTAGAATATTTTAAATTATAAGTTTGTATGGCATACGCGGGTTTCCTTATCTGTAGTTGCATATATATGCGGTTTTCTCTAACTAAAGTAGAGTATATGTTCTGGGTTTGAAAAAGAAAATAATTGACCAGATAATATTGATTCACCCCCCCCTCTCAGTATTATTTCCAACACATTCCACACTTCTGCTACAACCCATCTTCTTCTTCCCACAAAATCATATATTATTGTGTACTCCCTCTAAATTCATGTTGGCTGCACTCCTACTCTCTCTTTGAATGTTGATACACTTGAAATAAACAAATACATTACTATAATTAGCAAGGCAACTCGACGATGCCTTTAACAATCATATGCACCCTTCTGTCTTTACCTTCTAACTTCCAACATTTGATTTATTCGGCCTCCTTTGAGGCCATTCTCTTCCTTTACATAAGAGAAGCATAGGATCTAATCCCCCTGAGAAGATCATACTTCTTATTCTTCCAAAATCTTAAAGGCCAAGTCCTAACATGAGCATTATTTTCTGGATTCTTCTTTGCCCATGTTTGTGCTTTCACTTGGCTCCAATTGGCTACACGAAAATTCTCCTTCAAGTCCTCTTTCTTTACCCAAATATTTTTGCTACCTTTCTACCTTACAGAGGGATCCACCACAAGGGTAAGAGGATTGTTCTTTTGATTTCTTCCTCTTCTTGTTAGCTTGCTCTTTTGACATCAAGAATTGAAGACAAATTTGTATTCATCTAATCTACTATGTATTCTTATCCTTAGTGGAAAACATGCTTCATTTTTCCACGTCATTTGAGAAGTGAGCTTTATCCCAATGTATCTGTAGTGTGCTACCTTATGCCCAAAGTTTCCACAACTACAGCATTCGATTAGGCTTAATAATGGAGCAAGGGACCTTCCATATTTGCTAGCATTCTTGTCACGACCTCTACTGTTGCAATCATGCCTAATATTGGTTTCTTTGTGCATTCTTGTGTTTTTGCCACCCAACACATTTTGTTTTTTTGCATGCCAACTATAGTCTATGGCTTTATGTCAAAAATTGTTACAAGAAAAACAATAACTATGAAAATGCTTTTGAGGAAAAAATATACCTTTTCCTTGAGGGCATTGTCCTTGAGGAGGAAAGGACCTCTGCTGGTTCTTTATGTGCCTTCCATGGAAGTTTGCATAGCTTCCTGTTTAGCTTTCTTCTACTATTCTCCTCATTGCTACTTCTTATCCTTATGTTGATGCCTTTTCTTCTCTTGTTGTTGTTTCTTTCCTTGCTAATTCTAAAGTTCAACAAATTATTTTCCTTTGTTGTTGTTGGAACCTCAAACTCTCTTTACCTGTGAGGTTGACCCTTCAACCTTTATCTTTGTAGAGTTTTCTTCTTCTTTGAAACCCAAACCAGCCTTGATGAGAGGGGATGTTTTATTAACAAGCATCTCATCCAAGGCCTTCGTGCTCCCCTCAAGCTTCAAGTATTGAGAAAACTCCTTATTTGACCTTTCTAAGTCTTGTCTCAATGAGACTACTTCATCTTATACTCTCTCACAATAAGCTTCTCTATCATTTAGCTTATTATTCAACATGCCACTCAGCCTGCTAGCCTCTTCTTGTTGAGAATTTAGATAAACTATTGGTTTTCTCAACTTTTCATTCTCGAGCTCATACATTCTTAATTGCTTCTCTTGCTTGAGATTTTCCTCTAATAGGTCCTTGATCTCCTTTAGAGCATAGATTAATTTCTTCCTCAAATAAATCCTTTCATCTAGACCCTTTTCTTCACTAGAAAAGGTGCTAACTGAGTCACAATAGATATATAAACCCATCTTTGTGTCCATGGAGTCTTCCATAGGCCTAAGGGGTATTCCATCTTCATAAGTTTCATTGATACCCCTATTCTCTTCATAGGATATACTCTCATTTTCTCTTATGGATGAGCACACTGGGAATCGCTCTTCTTCTTCTAAGGATCCCTCATTTTTTATTTCTAGTAAAGTGGGTCTATCTTTTTTACTACTACTAGATGCATATCTATCTCTATCTTTAGGTGATTCACATGAACATCTAAATAATGAATGACCTATCTCTTTTCATTTATCACATAGCAATATATTACCTTATCAGCAGCATGGTTTCCCTTTTGAGGCTTCTTCATCATCAACACAAGTGTGATGAGCAACAACTTCAACATGTTCTGGTTCATTGTTAGAGAAGAAGGGCTCCTCAGCCTCTTCCTTAGCCAGATGGGTATATCCTCCATAAATACATTTCAATCTATCCAACACTTCCTTTTCTGACTCACAATGACTCACTTTATCATCATCTAGCCTAGATATCCCTTTCATGATAATCTTTTGGGCTTCTTCTTTCTACTCACTCTTTTTTCCATTCAATACGGAGCGCCATGCTTCAACATCTAAAGCCATTAAATTATAACCTTCCAAAATACATACTTTGATCCATTTAAGAATGGAAGTCCTTCTACTATTAGCCAAGTTTTATTATCCATTGTTTTCCTTTGATCTACCTTCTAGTGATTATGTTATTCCTGAAGGGACCAGGCTCTGATACCAATTGTTGGAAATAATGATAATACTAAGAGAGGGGTGAATCAATATTAAGGCTAATTTTACTTTTCATTTAACTTGGAATCCATTATATGAGAGAAACCTTTAAAAAACGATAACAGCAGTCGTATAAATCAACACAAGCATACACATCATGAGCAACAAACACATCAGACGTGAAGGTTTTATGTGGAAACCCTTTTGAGAAAAAAAACACAAAATCTTATTGTTGTTATTGATGTAAAATAAGAGTTCCTACTCTATTACATCAATCTGTTTGTGAGCCACCACTCACAGGAATCACCAACTCCCCTTGATTGTTTTCTAGCACCCACTAGTAGGAAGCACCAACTCCCTTTAGTTGTTTGCTAGCACCCACTAACAGGAAGCACCAACTCCCTCCATTTGTAAACACATGTCCTGCTTACTAGAAGCACCATGTGAAGCACCAACTTGTAGGATACACCAACCCCCAAGCCTTCTCAAGCACCCACTAGAGATGGAAGCACCAACTCCCTGTATGCAGGTTCCAACCTACACTCAAATAGGAACTCAATATTCATTGCTATTGGTAGTCACTCTACTTGATATCAACTTGGTTCTTTTCAAGCCTTGGCCCATGTATAAATTTGTTTCTTCTCACTCTACTCACTCTACAGTAACCTATTTTTACCACCATAGCATCATACTTCTCTCTACCCTCTGTCCACTACACACATATCACACTCTTCTTGACCTTATTTCTCTGCACATGCACCTTCAGCCTTTCACAAAACAACATTGGCTCTCTCTCGGGGTCTTTGCTTTCTTCTTAGGCACACTCACCCTTTCACAATAGAATAGGTTTACTTAGCCTCACTCGCATTAGCACACACTCAACACAACATTCTCCACACAGTTCCCTCAACAATGTTGCATTCCCCACCTTGCTCATCTTATCTCCTAGGTATTGTTCCACTACTGCAATCTGCTCAATGCTACCTCTACTACCTGTTTCCATACTGTCTGAGTGTACATCTACATGGCTCTCCATTCCGCTATTGCATCTAACAAGGTCATTGCATTAAATAATGAGAATGGGATCCTAAGTATTCTCCATACTGAGAATTAAATATTTATTATATCTGCAAATCCATTGAGAGCAATCATGAATTATGTCTGCATGCATAACATGGCTCTTCATCCTTATTAACTACTCACAAAGAGTAGGGTGTACTTCCGACGTGGTTCTCTTGTATTGTGATCAACGCTTTTTCACTTATCCATATTTTACATTTAATTCTTCATTAACATGCAAGAATGCTCAAGCATGGCCATTTTGGAGTCAACTGCTACCTTTTCAAATCGTGGTCCTCTCTGTTTTCACCCAAAAATTTCTACAACCACCATTAATCCTGCGACACCAACCTTTTGCACACATTTACTTATCTATTGACCCATTCATCCTCATATGCCTTCATATACCTTTATACAAGAATATTTGAGCTTCTTCATTGTGTAACTTCTTATTAAAAATATCTTATGAAATCACAAAATCTTGATTAGCCTTTAGCTCCTTCTTACTTAGCCTTTCATCGCATTCTTGTATTTGACCATTGCCTACGACCACCAGCTTCATTCTCCTCTGTATTGTAATATCTAAGCTTTTACATGTTGTAATTTTCATTATAATTACCTTATGAAATCATGAGCTTCCGATTTTACTTTTAGCTCCTTTTTCTAAGCTCCTTCTTCTTTTACACCATGGAACTGAGAATTGTGACCAGGGACTTCGCAGTAAGGTGCTAAGGATTTCAAATATTGCAGGGGGGCTATCTTCCTTTTTTGACTTCTCTCTCCCTTGGTTCTTTTGGGTTTCTACATTTAGATGCTAACATACATTGGAGCCCTTTCATCATAACTTTTTCATAAAGTATTTGCACAAGAGTTACAAAACTCTGAGCTTTGAAATTCTTCACAGTGCTTAGGTGTTGACCCCGATTTATTCCCTTGGTCCTTTGGGCTTCTCACAACCAAACACCACCATTTCAGAGCTCCTTATATCAAGACTTCATTTATAATCCAATTGGAGGAGTTATGAAATTCTGACCTCCAAAATAATCATAGAACTCAGGTGTTGAGTCTTCTTTCTATGCCCTTGGTTCTATGGGTCCTGACAACAATGTGGCAACACCATTGGAACCCCTTCCATTGTAACTTTTCCAAAAAGATTTTATAACAGAGTTACGATCTCTCCTTCCTCTAAAATGTTGACCTTCAATATTGCACCATGTGCCATGTTAAATCCCCAAGCCCAGTCAACTACTACCATGTGTCCCATTGGAGGAGAGAGAAAGGGTCCATTGGTCCTTGGTTTTTCAATGATTTCCTTTGTTAATTCCTCTTCCTTGCAAACCTCAATGCTTTCAAAAAATTTACAATTTATAAGGACTTACAAAGTTTTGCGGTTCAGATGGCCTCCACCTTCTGAAGCTCTAGCCTGCTCCAACCTTCGGTGTTCCGAAAACTTCCTACTTTGAGGTTACAATATTGGGTCCTGATGTTATCCTACTCAGGTATCAGATCGAAAAATTTCTTCAACTAGATTATAAAGGAGTTACGAAGTTCTGAACCTACAATATTTTGATGGTTTTAACCTTCTGAGTTTCCAATTGGAACCACTCATTCGTTCTGATATTGGGTCTCGATTTCGTTTGTTGCCTTGGTTTTGAGGTCCCGAAATTCAGGGTATGAAATTCAGCCTCCTCCTAAGCAGTTTCAAGGTCCTTACTTCGGGAATCAACAGATTTTGATTCTGGGACCCGTTCACGGAATTCCACATACCGTTGGAAATCTCTTTCAGATCACTTTTCACTGGAGAAGATCCAATGTAGGGTTTGAGCCCATATGTTGCTTGAAAAAAGGTTGCAATATCTCTGCCATTATTTCCACCTTGGCTCTTCTTATTTTTACTAGAACCTACTCTTTGAAGGCATTTTGCAAGGTTCAACATACAATTAGAGAGACATTTCAAAGCACTAACCAACTGTGCCATCTCCAAGAATATCTTAGTTGATCTCCTAAGGCAGAACCTCCTCCAAATTCTGGGACTCCCAACCATGATAGTCATCTTTTTATGGATTCTCTAATAAGACTGCTACTGTGATTATTCTCTACAAAGCATTGCAGCAACCATGGATACCTCCCCCCCCCAACTTGACACATCAAGCACATCAAACTAGCCAAATTACCGTCACATCTAGGCTAGGAAACATCAAATTCAACATCTAATGCCACAAACATCCCTGCTATCTAGTTGGCATCAATGTCAACACTCTTGCCAATAGTTCGACAGTGTCAATTGCCCAACACATCTCCTAGCATTATTGTTGACATCAATTAAAACACACTTGCATCCACTAGCCATCCAGATAATGCCAACTATCCAACACTACTATTCTCCCATAATTCTTAACAAAATTGCAATAATACCCTTTCAACCTAAGAAATCCTCGAAGATGCTTTATAGTTGTGGGAATTTTCCATTCCCTAATGGCTTTAATTTTGTTAGTGTCTACCTTAAGACTCTCATGAGATACAATATGACCCAAATATTCCACCTGATAGACCCAAAAGAAACGTTTAGATTTTTTTGCATAGAATTGTTTCTCCTACAATAGTTTGATAACCTTGTCAACATGTTGAACATGATCCTTCCAAGACTTGTTGTAGATTATTATATCATCGAAAAATATTAACACAAATTTTCTAAGGAAGGGTTTGAAAATGGAATTAATCAAACCTTGAAATGTTGAAGGTGCATTAGTAAGGCCAAAAGGCTAGACCAAAAATTCATAATGGTCCTCATGAGTTATGAATGTTGTTCTTGAAATGTCTTCAGTCTTCTTCTAATTTGATGATATCTCGAACGAAGATCTAACTTAGTGAAGTAAATTACTCCATGTATTTCATCCAATAATTCATCAATGATAAGAGTGGGAAATTTATCTTTAATAGTGAGCCTTTTGAGCTCTATATAATCCTAATACATATGCCACGATCCATCCTTCTTGTGAACCAATAGTACTCGAGCAGAGAGAGAACTTTGACTAGGTTGAATTACACTAGCCTCTAACATTTATGAAACCATACATTCAATTTCACTCTTTTGGGCATAAGGATATCTATAAGGTATTGTATTTGGAGGAACACTTCCTGAAATCAAATGAATAACATGATCATGATCACGAATAAATTATTTCGATGTTTGAACCTCTAGTGAGCACAATTTTTCAATTATGACTCGCTGTTATTCCATTTAAAGCTTTGTCATGGCATTAGAGGATTACATTTCCTGGTTTCCTTGTGATACCCCTTAATTCAACTTCCTTTCCTTCCCAAAAAAAATCAAGAAAAATTCTTTAAAATTAAAAGCTATCATCCTCGAAGATTGTAACCATTGGATTCCTAATACAACATCAACACCACCCGTTGCAATGGAAAGCATTGGAATATTCAATATATATTCCCCCATGATTAGCTTGATATTATGGAACTTTCCAAAGAAATTTATAGTTCCTCCATTTTCAACCATCACTTGACACTCTGGTGCTAGATATAGGAAGCAATTCAATTCCTTGGCTATCTTACAATGAATAAAATTATGGGTACTACCTGAATCAATCAACACTATTACCTTTTTATTCTTGATATATCCTTCTATATTGAGAGTTTGAGGGGTGGTAATTCATGCCAATGCATTAAAATATATGGTCGGATTCATTTCTTATTTCTCTGGGGTTGGTTCCTAGTGTAGACCCTCCTCTTTTGATGTTTCTTGTTCATTTTCTCCTCCTCTTCACAATCTATGTAGAATAAATTCTTCTCAGCATACTTCTAATCTTTAGTGTATTTTATATCACAACTATAACAAATCCATTTTTCTCTTTCTTCCTCTAATTTTTGTGGCGTCAACCTTGTAGGTTATGGAAGGTTTGGAGCAACAACACTTCCATATATTGAGGGTAGATTTTTTAGGAGGGCTGGAGAAACGATGGGGTTAGGGTTTCGAAACTAGCTTCATTTATAGGTTTCAGAGATCACTACACTACTCTTCCGCCAGCCAGTGTAACCATATTTCCTCCCTGTAGCACCTGTTACCTTCAACACAATAGTCTACGGGCATGATTTACTGGTTTGTGTCACTCACCTGGATGGTTTCGGTTCCTCTCACCAACATCTCCCTATTTCTAGCATCGAACCTATAGGCAGCTGTCAGCCAGCCTAAGCGACAGTTATGGATGATCTCCTTGAATATTTTGTGGACTGATCGGTGGGAGTGCTCATTTAGAATCATCCTAGGACCACTGCGGAAGGTTTTTTTACTTTTGACCATGAACTCACAGAGGAAGTTGAAGCTCTCCCCACCATTTCACGGTCTTTCATACCTTCCATCTTGCTCCGAGTTGATGCATCTTCTATATAGGAGTACATCTCCCAACCCCTCATGCTACATACTTTAGCTATTATAGAGCATACACAACTTCTGGGTCAACAAACCCTAGCAAAGGCCCTCTGTTCGAATCCTACTTTGGCTGGTCTAAGAAAACCCTTGAATGCCCAACACCTAGATATGACATCACAGGCGCCCGCAACATCTGCACCATTGGCCTCGGAGGATCCACCTCTTGGCAACTTCACTGGTATTAGCACCATACCTATTTTTTTCTATTCCATTCCGGCAAAGCAACCATCTGAGGCTAGGGTTTCTCTGTCCTCTACAGCCACTCATATGATTGGGGTTTTTGAAGCTGCAGGAAAAAGGAACAGTAAGGGTTATGAATGAAAGCGGTGCCTACTACTACAGAGTAGTGAGGTTTTCCTCAAGCTTTTTGAGGATACCCCGCTACTAGAAGCCATGGACTCGGTAGAAAAATTTCTTGTGGGGCGAGTATGAGGTAGGCACTACAGTGTGGAGAGAGTACAGAAATGGATGATGGAGGTTTGGAGCCATCATCTGAAGGACTCCCCTAGAGTTCAGACTTTTGTCAAGGGATGGTTTATGCTGCAGTTCACGTGCTTGGCACATACCAACTGGGTTCTCTCCACTATTTGGCACATTGACCAAGCCCTTGTTCTTCTCAGACGATGGACGCCAATGTTCGATCCTAAGCTTAAGAGGGTCAATGTTGGGCCAATTTGGGTTTTCCTCCAGGGGCTACCCTTCCAGTTTTGGACAAAAGATATCTTCAAGTGGATTGAGGATGCTATTGGAACCTATCTCACATTTGACGCCTCCTTTCAAACTATTGGGCATATGGATTTTGCTAGGATACTGGTGCATCTTGACCTCTTAGATGAACTTCTAGAGCACATTAACATTCAATGGAGAAACACTACCAGGCAACAACTTTTGGATTATGAGGGTGTCCCCTTCAAATGTAGGAGGTGCCACAAAGTGGGGCATCTATTCAAAGACTGCCCCTTGAATGGTGGGTTGCTCAAAAGGGCTACTTATCAGGAACTCGTGGAGTAGGAGGAATAAGTTCATGGGGAACCTGTATAGGAGGAACAACCTAGGGTTCATGAGGAATAGCCTCAGAACATAGTATCCTCTATGGAAAGGATGGATACACTGACTGACACCGAGGTTTTGGCTACGGCTCCTACACAGAACACCCAAAAGAAGTGGGGGAGACCTCCTCACTGTATGCCTCCTCTGCAACCTGGTCTGTCCATGGCAGCCTCTAGAGACTCTAATACATCGAGTAAGAATCTGACACATTTTGTACCCTCTCACTCCTTCTCACATATTCATGATATCCTATTATCTGGTCTTTCTTTAGGTTCAGGTTCAGCAATTTCTATGGCTGCCACTGCTCAAATAAATTGTGATATTGCACCCACTTTCCCTTCCATCTCCCACAGCCCCCCTTCACTGCCATTTCCCCCCCTCCGGCACCCTCATCCTCCACACCTGCTCCTCCTTTTGGGTACCTCACTCGCTCAAAAGCCAAGAAATAGGTATTGGATCATGTTGGACTTGACATTATCCCCTCCCCTCCTCCCCCTAAACTTCGTCGAGGTCGACCCTCTTCTCTCTCTATAGCACGATCACAAGTGGGTGACAAAATTGAAATGGGTAGTTAGTCCACCATTCATGGGGTCCTTAGAGCCAGAGAAACCCCCTCAGAACCCTTGCCATGAAGATTATGTCCTTCCATTATAGAGGGCTGGCTAGGCGTGAGAGAAAACTAGCTTTCCATCGATTAGTTGGCACCGACTTTTTGGACCTCATCATTTTACAGGAAACCCTTGGTCCTACTGTGAATAATTCCCTTTCCCTTGAGCATATGCTTCTTGGATGGAAATTTATTGGTTTGGATGCTCATGGACGATCTAGGGGTCTAGCCTTGGGATACAATACCTGCTCTATCAAGTTACTCTCTAGCTGGGGAGGAGTCGGATTCATTGGAGCGGATATCCACTCTACCGACCTGGGAATTTCCTTTAGAATCATCCACAAATATGGGTCATGCCATAACACGCCTGAATTTTGGGAACATCTCCTAGGCTCAGCCCTATTTTCTATAGATCATCTCATTCTTAGAGGAGATCTCAACTTCTCCATAGGACACTCAAAGTCCTGGGGCCATCGTGCTCATAGAGACCCTCTCTCAGATTATTTCTTAAACATACTGGAGCCTTTTCATTTGATTGACATTCCTCCTGCCAAGATCCAAGCTACTTGGAGAAATAATCGGATTGGGGAGAATGGTTTGGCTAGGAGACTGGACCGCTTCCTAGTCAAGGAGAATGTTATGGAATTAGGACTTCTCATTAGGAAATGTGTTGGATCTGGAGGGATCTCAGATCACCTGCCTATATATATGGAATTGGATGGGGGTAGAGAAAAGCCCAAGGGACCATATAAATTCTACTCTGCTTGGCTTAAAGAAGCCTCTTACATCAGCAGGTTTACTAATTTCTGGAAAGAAAATCCTCCTGGGGTTAGAGGAAATTTATCATAGGGCTTTGTTAATTACCTCACTTAGATGAAGACATTGTCAAAGAATTGGGCACATCACAAAAGAGCACAAGATGATCATACCCTTCGACAAATTGAACTCGAGTTGACTGAGTTTGAAAATGATCGGTATGGGCTATACACATCAGATGAACATAAGGAGAAGATCACATCCCTCTATATTGCTCGCAATAAGATTCTTAAGGACACGAAAGAAATCTGGAGGGTGAGAAGTAGATCTATTTAGATGTGGGAAGGTGATGCAAATACCAAATTCTATCACAAGTTCGCAAATGGGAGGAAGGCAATCAATACCATCTAGTAGCTACAAGATGAACAAGGACATATCGCTAACACCATTCCTCAACTGTCTGCACTGGCCACAACACACTTCAAAAAAGCATACAGTGCTCCTAGGGATGCAAATTTGGATGAGATAATCAGAGTGGCCCAATATTTTCCTCGATTTGTGGAGGCCAAATATGGCATAGATCTGATGAAGGAGGTCACCCTAGAGGAGCTAGAGGCCACATTAAAATGGTTTTAAAATGACAAGAGCACTGGACTAGATGGCTGGACTATTGAGTTCTATCTGACATTTTTTGACACCATTGGTACAGATTTTTTGCATGTCATTGAGGACACTAGAACAAGTGGACATTTGGGGGTTGCCACTACCTCTACATTTATTTCTCTTATTCCAAAATCTGATAATCCATCCTCCTTTGATGAATATCACCCTATATCCCTTTGCAACTACTTATACAAGATCATAGCTAAAATTACAGCAAATCAGTTGAGGCCCATTCTATCCACTCACATCTCACCTGAACAATTTTCTTTCCTCGAAGACAGGAAAATTCATGAAGTTATTGGCATAGCCCAGGAAGTACTACATACTTCACACATCAAAAATTGCAAAGGTATGATTCTGAAGGTTGATCTATCAAAAGAATTTGACAGAGTGAATTGGTTGTATATTAGGATGCTTTTAACTCAACTAGGGTTCCCCTTCAATTTTATCAAATGGATTATGTGTTGCATCACTAAAATTCCATTAAATGTCCTGGTCAATGGAAGTGCATCCCCATTTTTCTTCTCGGAAAGACGGTTGAGACAAAGATGTCCACTTTCCCCACTTCCTTTTCTCCTAGTCATGGAGGGGCTCAACAAGATCATAAAGGACGAACATAGAAGAGGCAGACTACAAGGAATCAAGATAACATATGAATGCACACTCACACATATCCTATTTGTGGACGATGTACTAATTTTCCTCAATGGAAGTATTGGTGGCCTGACCAATATCTGTACAATTTTTTCCTTATTTCAAATTGCTACGGGGATGATGATCAATGACAACAAATCTACACCTATTTCCATGGCATGAAATCAGCATGAGATACTATTTGCACTTCAATGCTTCAGATTTACTCAGTTGAGACTCACCGAGGGATTGAAATACTTGGGGTATAAGCTAAAGCCAATTGGATACAAGATTGCTGACTGGACCTAGCTCATTGCTAAGCTCGAGAAAAGACTCAACATTTGGTACCTCAAGTATTTATCCCAGGCTGGTCACCTCACACTCATCAAGAGTGTCTTGGAGGCCACACCTATTTACTAGATGTCCCTGGCTTAGATTCCTAGAGGAATACTATCTAGGATCTAAGCGCTATGTTGCAGATTCTTATGGATGGTTAGCCAGCCGGGGAAGATTTTTGCTTGGGTCAAATGCGATGCCCTCAACTTACCAAAAAAATGGGGCAGATGGGGATTAAAAAAATTGGATGACTTTTCCTCTACTCTGGCTACAAAACTCGGGTGGCATCTAGTCACATCTGACAGGCTTTGGTCCAGAGTGACTTCAACTAAATATATTTGACCATTACAGATATTGGATTGGATCAGAAGACCAAACAATACCACTGCAGGGATATCGACCATTTGGAAGGCAGTCATTAAGGAGCTAGACCCTATTCGAGCGGGCCTTACATGGTAGATACACTCATGCCACTGTGTTAGAATCGGGATTGACCTGTGGATTGGTTGTGGGAACTCTTACAGATTGCCACATGAGCTTCTTCAACATCTTCGGGAACAAAATATTTCACTCATAGCCCATATTGCAGATGATGCAAATTATACTTTTTTTTATCAGGCATGGAAATCTGTCCATCACCTGAATATCCCCCGTCAGTGGCATCAGGACTGGCTGGAATTCACATCGGCACTATCTGAGGCCCACATTCGCATTACAAAAGGAGAAGACGAGCTTATTTGGGCATTATCCAAGATGGGAAGATACACTCCAAAGGAAGGATATATGGTCCTGTCGGAAGCTAGGAGACCTCTAAACCTTCAGGCATGGTGGAAACACCTTTAGAAGCTGAAAGCTCCCCCCAAGACACGGCTGCTCATTTGGTGCATAATGAACAACAAAATCCCCATTGGGGATAAACTTATGAAGTGCACATTTCACGGTCCTCACTAGTGTTATCTATGGAAGAGTGATTGTGAATCCGTAAATCATCTATTTCTCACCTTCCCTAAAGCTCGAAAATTATGGTCCCTGCTATTTGCTGTTGTATCCCCACCCTGTAACTAGCTTGTTGAATCTATTACAAGTGCCTGGCTCTCATGGTTCTCCAGCGCATCTCCCCTCAAACTGCGCAACCTCCCCCTGTTGTCTTGCTAGGCGATCTGGACTGCTTGCAATCACCTCATATTTCAGAACACCCTTCCTTAGTGGCCTATTATTACTGTGAAGGTCATGGTATATTACGCACACATCCCTGATGATCCACCTCCCCCATGGCCTAGGAACATAATCCTTGAACATTATGATCCTCACAGGCCCCAGGCATACTTAGACGATGCCGCTTAAGAAGAAGGATGTGGGGGTAGAGCCATACTTCATATCTCTTCAACACACTCATATAGTTTTCTCATAGTTTTAAGAAGAGGCACCAATAATTTTGTAGAGTTATCAGCAACAAAACACATCATTTGTTTTTCTTTGGAGAAAAATTGCCGAGCCCTACAATTATTTGGGGACTCAGAAATTGTCTATGACTGGCTGAATGGATCCACTAGATGCTCATCTCTCTTTGAGACATATTCTGGATGAGACTTTGAGATTGATTACTCATTTTGATTTTTTTACTTGTAATCATATCTACAGGGATCGGAACACAGTTTTTGATCGCCTATCTAAAGAAGTTGTGCTGTAAGAGCCAGATATCTAGTTGATTTGCCAACAGAATGATGAAGACCATTATCAATACTACCATAGGCCTTTCATGGACAATATGGATTAGTATTGCAGAGCATATGGTTTATTTTAAATTCGTTTTGTATATATCACACTGATGCACTGTATTTACTTTACTATGATTATCTCAGTATATTTTGGACTGTTACCTCCCTGTGTGGATCAAAGGTAACTAGCTTTTGTTTATTTTGGATCTGAACTTTGCTACTCTAGCTGATGACAACCATGTCATTGATAGTGTCTGAGGATGCACATGCATCTACAAAATGTAATTTCTTAATATGAATGAAATTATGAAATTTTCCATGGGAAAAAAACACTTCCATATTTATAGTTGTGAGTGGTACACTTCCTTGTTGCCATAATTTTTCTTTCAAATTTTCTTGCCACCCTGAATGTCTTCTCCAATGAATCAGGTTCCCAAAGGAAAACCTAATGTTGGATGTTATCCTTCAAACTCCCTATGAAGTCATCAATCCTACGGTCCTCTGGAATATCAATTACCCTGATATTGAAATTTTGGAAGTCCTCAATGTGCTTCTCCATTGAACCCTTTAGTTTGAAATTTATCAATTAGATAAAGAAGGTGTTGCTCTTTGTACCCTCATAATGTGCAATCATTTCCTCTGTAAAAAATGACCAAGTGATAAGTGGTTTATGAGAATAAATACATCGATACCATACAATCTAATTGGTTTCTAATTATAAAGATGTATTGTTTACCTTTTGTGTGTGTTGCACATCATGGAGATCAAATTGTTGCTCCAAGTCCAGTTTCCATGTTACCGGATCCCTACCATAAAAGTTCCTCATATTGATATTTGGAATGTGGTGGTTATTAAATAAAAAATTGTTGTCTCTAAAATCATAATTCATACTCTTTTTTTCCTCACCATGATTTTCATGGATTACCTTATCACAATTGAGAAGTCTTTCTTCTAGCAACTTTTCCAAACCTTCTTTTAACACTTCTATATTGACATTCATTATTTCTTCCATGTATTATTTTAAAACATCATTCAAAAATTTCATGCCCATTTTTTGACCATTTATCTTAACATTCATCATGGCTTGCAATTTTTTTGTTTACTTTTTGCGAGAGTGAAATTTGTTGCACTTGGTCTCATAATTTTGATATATCATGTTGCATTTCTTCCTCTTCTTCATGTGTCATAGAAGAACTTTATGGTTTATTACAGGTGTGTCCATTTTTTTGTTTGGAGGAATTTTAGAATCAAGAAATGATATCTATGCATCACTATGCCCTTTCAATCACTTAAAACTATCTTTTCAAACAAAAGTTATACAAAATTTAAAAAAATACACACATTTTTCTTGCTTTTTAGGAGCTCGATATTGAAAATGTTAAACCTCTATAATTTAGGATCTCCAAGGTCTTAAATTTCATCCTATGGCAGCCCTACAAGTCTTCTGTCTAACCACCCCACAAGTCATACTCAGATTAGACTCTTCAAGAATGTGTTATGCCCAATCTCCCATGATGTCCTCATTAGAGACTGGTTCAATAGAGAGGAATTCTATGGAGTGCCACGTGTCAATTTTTCAACCTTCACCCATGAAAACAGTACAGTAAAAAATACAGTCCATGCGCTTCCAGTCACATTTCACGAAATTCAAATCTGATCTCAGAGGGAAATTTATGACAAATTTCCCTGGGTCACATGTTTGATATTGAATTATGGAGCCTCCAAAAGCTCTAACTTCCTTAGATCATATATCATAAAATATAAGAATTTAAATTCATACACAAAGTACACCAATATTTCAACTCCATTTCTTGCAATTTCGGCTTTTGAAACCTTGTCGATTTTCTTTTAAACTAATATTCCAAGATGATCTGTTTGAAAAAGCGAAACTCTCTAATCGAAATCTCTCATACCAAATGTTATGCAACCAACCCACAAAGTAGAAGAAAGGATACATCAACGACTTAAAAATTATATGCTTCGAGGGGGAAACCTCCTTTACATGACATAAATGAACAATTATTGGATGATACAAATGATAAGACCTCCTCGGTATATATAGGACTCTAAGGGGTCATAATATAATCAAAGCCTGCATAACAATAATAATGTAAGGGCACAACAGTAAAAATAGTGGGCTTCTATGAGGCACAACAATAACAACATGGGGGATACATAGGCATATCAATAACAATAGGGGGCTACACTAACAATAAAAATAAGGGGAATCTAGTATTATAGGGACCTAACATAAATTTTGGGGCTTGTGGCATATACTCTCAGAGAACGGGAAGTGAATAGTGCAGGGTGACCCCCATGGCCAACAATGATACTCCTAGAACTGCAAATGGCATTGAAGACCATAAATAAGGTGCACTAGATTATGTAGGAAACGTATAAATCTGATTGATGAGAATGAACCTAGAGGAGATGCGGATGCATTGTGAATTAACAAGTCAAAAACTCGCACTTTTGGAATCCAAAATCGACATGCTCCAATTGTCATTTGATAGACTGACATTTAAAATGGAGGAAATGGCTATGGAAACAGATGGTTTAGATGTAAAGAAATGTGTTGATGCACTAGAGGATATGATGCATAGGAAGTTTAAGATGGTAGAGAAAGTTAGAGATGTCATCAGTGTGAGCACCAATTTGGACTAGGAGAAGAATAATCTTAGGCCAACCTAGAAAAAGAGAGCATGTAGTTAGTTTGAAAGTTTAAAATAATAGTATACATATAACAAGTATGTAGATGTTTGAGGTGTTTTCTAGAAACTGTATAAGAATATTCTATTTAGAATATATGTGAATGGAATGGTTGTAATATGTAATAGATGTCAATATAATTTTTTTATTACAGAAAAATAAACATGGCTTGAATAAATACCAAGTTTTGGTATGCATTCCAAAGAGATTTAATGGAAAATTATACATGTTCTTTAAAAATAATAATAGTAATAATCTAAATCTAAGGCCATAGTTAAGTGAGACATCAAATGAGTGTGTAAGAATTCCTTATTTGTGAGAGAAAGGACTTGTCTCCTTATAAAAATCTATTAAAGTTTGTAGAGGTGTACATACTCTGCCCCACTTTGGATTTGAACTCATGATATCTTAGAGGATGCATTTCACATATTAAAGGTGCATGCAATCATAATATCAAATACATATTTAAACTAAATATACATGATATTTATAAGGTGGAGTCTACTTCTTCTACATCTTTGTATTTTTCACTAATATAATTCCGTGTGAGATAACTATTTTTTGTAGTTGAATGCATAAATGGATTCAGAACCTCCTTTAAAAAATCTTAGGGAATTCAAACTCTAAATATTTAACAACTCAAATATACTATTTCAACAATTTTTTGCTACATTTTAAACAAAAGTCATAAAAAAAATATACTTGAGAAAAAGAAAACCATGTACTCAAGAGATATGTTGATAGTGCTATCACTTTAAATTTAACTCTTAGTAACATATAATAATTAAAAAATAAAATTGATGAACTGATGAAATTCATCCTATTCCATGCACTCACTTATATAGGATGTGATTAATATTGATTTCAAATTGCATTATTTTAACAATTAAAAAAAATAGGTATGCAAACTTTTGATATCAAGTGCATTTTATTGACAATGTTAATTGCATCGAAGTAGTTATATTCGAGGGGAAATAGAAATATAAATACAAATTGATATAGGAATTGAAATTGAAATTGAGATTAAGACTATTATATGTTTCCTACCAAATGGCATGTGTACGTACTTTATTGAATAAAGTTGGTTGCTAACCTTGTTCACAATTACTTAAAATGTTTTTTCTAATATTTTTGGCCTTTCATATGTTATGACATTGGGGATCGTGTACAAGTCATGGTTTTAAGAATACAACATTACCCTTTGCAAATCCACCAGTTAAGGTCAAGTGCAAAGATATGAAGCCTCTAATTCTAAATTTAGAAGAATCCTATGGTTCTTGTTATCTTTATTGTCTACATAGTAAAAAAATATCACAAGATCACGAATGAAAATTCTAGTTCTAAAATCACGACAATGTTGTGATTTGTGTTATCTGATGAGCCACGATGTTGCAACATTTCGTTAACATCATTTTGTTATAATAACTGTTTACAACAAATTGTCACAAAGTGACATTAGCAACAACATCACATGATGAAAAACCCTTCAACAACCAAATCCTGTGAGATGGATGTCAAACCCATGTCAACGACTAAATCCTGGCGGAACTGAAGACAATCACATGTCGACCACCAGGTATCAAACCATTTCACCATGAAAACCATATACATTACCAGACAACCTGAACCATAAACATGATTGTAAAAGCTGATGACATTGGACACTAAATGCTGACGATGAAACTGAACTTGTGTAACTGATCTGACAAGATCCTTCTAGATCAATCCTCTCCACTTGAAAGATTTTGGACCACAAAAGTTTGACTAGACAGATAGTAGATGAGGGTAGATTTCCCTCACTTTCCACCTTGTCTTGATGATGTACTAATACATTTGATCAACCATCTGAAAGTGATGACCCTGATGATGTTGACCATGGCACATTTTGAATCAGTGAACTGTTCCATCCATCTGCAGTATGTACAGATTGCGAAGATGGTGAAACAACTTGTTATGAACATGGTAATTGATTTCTTTCCCTGAAGTACCATGAATTATTGATTCATAAACATCTTTGAAAACACTCTCTACAGGATATTGTTCAATACTATTGACATGTATGAACAATATATATTGCGGAATGATAGAGACAATCAACGATATTCTTGACATCATACCAGCTATTTGACTTGATATACTTTCCCGCTTCCTAGTTACTAAGTGAACTTGCTACAATAAACCCATCAAACTGTAATATGAAAATTGTTGCAACTTAGTTTGATTTTGAAATTATTGAACTGGTTGTTGATTTGTTCGATTCATTGTTTCCTTATTCATCAAATGATGTTTCCATTGATTAGCAATTTCTCCTGGTGCATAAGTTTCCCTTAGATGTATTGGATACTTTCACACTGTTTTAGAAAAGGCTTTGATATGAAAACAAAAGGGTTTCCTCTCCACTTGAAAAGAGGCTTCTAAACTGTTTGAAACATGAAATGGTGACACATTACAAGAGAAATTTAACGCTGACTTTCCCCAATACTTACCTGCATCCCTATAACTGTTAACTTCCAAACTTGGACTGAATTGATTCATTCTGACATTAGGAAGAGGAGCTTTAGGCATCAATTGTAATTCTTGTTATATTCCCTGCTTATGAGTAAGATGTTTGGTTTCTTTAAATGTAACTAGAAAAATTTATACCTCTTTGATCAAACTATCTTTAAGCTGAGACTCATAACCTGAACAAAAATCATGTTTTTTCTTATGTTGTTCCTTTACACACATGATTACAAATCTCTTATTTGAACTTATTAATCGCTTCATCTGATTAGTAACAATATTCAAGTGATTTTTTTTATGTGACATGACAATAAATTCAAACCCAGCTTTCTTAAGGTGATATTTATGCTCTTTCCTATAAAATATTGCATCACAATCATAAAGATAAGGAATTCCTAAGACAACTCCACATATGTCTTTTGGAACCACGTCTAATTCCACTTCATCAATGTAATTAGTTGTAATGGAAAACCTTAAGCGACACTATTTTGTGACTTTCATTTGAGTTGATTTATGTAGCCATCCTAATGGGTAAAGTCTTGGATGTTTCTGTGTCTCCACACCCAAATTCTTAACTAAACATTCAGATATTAAATTGGCCTGTGATCCACTATCAAACATTGTATCTATATTTGGGTGCTTAGACGTTATCCTTATGTTAAATAATTCAACTCTTTATCCTCATTTGAAGGATTTATGTTTGATGAAGATGCAATAGTATTCGAAATTGAACCAGTGTCAGAAGTTCTACCTTTCAAAACTATGGAAGTTATCCCCCTTTCATCACCTGAATCAGAACCTAGATCTTGTTAGACTTCTACAATTGCCTTCTTTTCATCCTTCTCCTTAAGGAACTTTTTGGGCTTAATTTCTGGATGAAGTTTCCAACACTTAGATTCATCATGACCGATTCTCTAGCAATGAGAACAAGTAGGTATTTCCTTCTGAGCTATCATTGATTTCTTTCTCTTCAAATTGTTCTTCCCATTACTGTCATTGGAATCCTTGATTTCCAACTCTTTGGATGATTGTGGTGAAAATTTGAATGGTCTACCACCCACCAATATGTACAACTTGAACACACATTTCATCAAAATCATCAGGATTAAACATCAATAATGTATGCTGCAAATATGAATGTAAATTGTCGATGTATTTTAATAAAGTTTCATGGGTATCAAATGAAATACCAAGAGCCAATGCTTTCTTTTTGAAATCCTGAGTAAACTCCTGAATACTCTCCCCTTTACCTTGCCTCAAATGCTGCTAATCAATAACAACTTGCTGCATATATCCTAAAGGGTAGAATTATTTCCTAAGAGCTTTTAAAAACTTAGACCATGAAGAGATGAATTTACCTTTCCGCTTTACATCTATTTGAGTTTTACTTTCCCACTAGATTAAGGTTGTTCTCCCCATTCTAATTGTAGCTAACTGAATTTTTGTTTTATCATCAGAAATGTTTTGAATACGAAAATACACTTCTAATTGCTTAATCTAGTTATCTAGTTTTTCAGGATTCATTTCACCATCATAAATAGGTAACTCAAATTTTACATCAAGTTTCAAAAGAGATGTTTTCTTAGGTTTCTTTTATGTTTCAAATTCTGCACTAGAAGAAGAAGATAATGATGATGGTGATGGATATGATGGGGGTGAAGGTAGTTTATCAGCCTTTCCTTTACCTTTGTCCTTCTTTGATGTCTTTTAAGAAGAAGCTTCATCTCTCGCCTTCTTATCTTCGTAGAGTTATCCCAACATCTGCTGCATAGTCAAGAATGCTCGCTAAAACTGTTCATCAATCATCTTAGTTTTTGAATTTTCACGTGCATCAGATCCTATCATGGTCGACTTATGAATGAATCTTCACTTTCCAATCTCTGGATCAATCTCCTCGAGGATTCCTTCTCCACATTGCAAATTTGACTTGGTTAACATTCACTGACAAATTCTACAAACACAACCTGCTCTGATACCAAATTATATGATCTGAAATGATCATATGTTAAAATTGAATTAGAACTGATTATGCCAACAATGAAATGAATGTTAACTTAAAGTGCTGAAATCGTGAGAACTGCTTGAGAAGAAAGACTTTATGACAGATGATAAACATAAGCAAGATGCAAAACAAAAGTGAAAACAACAAACAGACAGTGATACTAGACAACAAGATTGATTACAGAGTTCATCCCTGATGGACTACGTCTCTGGGTCCACTTTCAAGATGGGCAACCACTTTATTAGGATTGAATCCAATGAGGTCGATTACACAAAAAATTTATGAAACAGAGTGTGCAGGTAGGCACTTCTGGTCACTATCATAAGTAAGCTCTCTAAACCAACTTTCCAACACTTATCACAGTTCCCAATTCTGACTCTGGATGCTCATGTTACACTGACAACAAAATAGCCTATATCCTCCATAACCTGCACATAAAACTCAAAACCACTCTCCTTTACCTCCAAAGCACCAATCTGTCTTTATACCCCACCAGATGCATTCGAACTCCCTCACATTGAGTTTAGTAATGATTTTTTTTCTAATTTTGGGTTCCACTGCCACCTAGTGATAAGTTTGCATGGTTATCGAATTAGTTTTTATGTCAAATAACCACAAAAAACCCGAAATAACAAAGTTTTGTCCTAGTGGTTAATAACCAGTGTGCAGGAGATAACCTTCCATGTGAACGAGTCACTAAACAAACCATAAACAGACACGGATGCAGGTTTATCCAGTGGCTTCGAAACTGCTTGTCAACGCTGCATGTGACAGTTGCCTCCGGTGATTACGGTGAGTTGTCAGTCTATTTTGACATAGGCATATTTTTACGTGTTCAATGTAGGAGGCAGTTCCCGATGCAGTTAGCAAATGGCAGTTACAATTACAGTTTATGCTTTGCTATCAAGGCCTTCTTCCTGTTCACATGTTCCTATTTCCGCTGTGGTCTCCATACATGCAGTTAGGACTGTATTTTGGTTTTATTACATAGTTTTCTATGTTATGCAATGTTTATTAATGTTTTATAATATTTGTAATAGCCTGAATGGGTTTAGACTCAAGGAAAAGGTATTTTAATGTATTTGTTTTACTTTGCAAGGGTTTATAACTTAGATATTAGGTGTTTTAATGCATGGCTTAGGTTTTTAGGTATAGGTTAGGATTTAAGGTCTTAGGTTAGGGTTTTCAATTATCATTTTGTTATAAAATAACCATTTACAAAAAATTGTCACAAAGTGACATTAGCAACGAAATCACATGACAACAAACCCATCGACAACCAAATCCTGCGAGGCAGACGAAAAACCCATGTCGACGACCAAATCCTGGCGGAAATGACGACAATCAGATGTCGACAACCATGTATCAAACCATATCACCATGAAAACCATATAAATTACCAGGCAACCTGAACCATAAACACCACTGTCAAAGCTGACGACACCGGACATTGAATGTTGATGACAAAATTGAACATGTGTAACTGATTTGACGAGATCCTTTGATCACTTGACTAGATGGATACACATTAAGAAAACAATCACTTTGAATTGTCTTATATATGGTAAGTTATGAACCCACCTAGCTTCCTAAATTGTAGCCTCTGTCACGTTTTCTTGCAGTAAAATTCCAATCATTACTTATTACTTGAAGTTGGAAGTAGTTTCCTATTTGTTGACAGTGTTGAGATGTACATGAAAAAGGATGATCGATTAGTGGGGTAGATTCCTATATTTATAGGGAGAGGTAGAATTTGAGAAATTTGCATGGGTCCATTTGTACTAATCTAACAATATTGATCATAGAGAATAAAGTAGAGGGATAGGAAAAATTTTCAGAGAAGCTAGATAAAATGATTTTTCTTAATAAGAGAATCTCTCATATGAAAACTAATCTCTACTAACATGGAAATGAGGTTTCAGATAGACAAATATGGAAGGAAGGAAAATACAACTAAGGGAGGATATAAACAAAAGCTACAGGGGAGAAATAAATAAAGAGAAAAGGTTTGATATTATGAATTGAAATATACTCGTACTCTTTTTCTCAATTCCAAAGTAGAAAGCATGTTTCGCATAGATTGAAATTAAATTGGATAAAGAATTATCGTATTGTTAATCCTAGAAAACTACTTGAGACATTTATCATATAATTGCTTACCTCATCCTCAACATCCCTATTATGTGGGAAATTATTACATCATGTATCTCCATGCGTTGATATGACTCTAAATAAGGTGATGTAAAGTGAATGTTAAGGAATTAGATGATTATTCCTATAAGAATTATTACAAATAGCCCCTATTTCTAGCGTGGTAGTCTTATTGGCTTTTGCATTATCAAATTTGTTAATTCATAGAGTATATTATAGCACTTCAATGTTACAAATTTTCCACAACAGTAGTCTAACAATTATGCTTTTTTTCCCTGAAAGTTATGGAAATTCTCGTTATATTTTGAAAAAATCTGGTAAGAATTTTTGTAAATCCAAGTAAAAAATATCAAAATTCATAATTTCAGGTGCTCTAGAAGTTTTTGATGGTGTTGAATCCATTTCCACCATTAAAAACATTATTGAAACACTGCCTCTACAAGATTTTTTGAAAACATTTTGCCCACTTTTGACCATCTATGCAATTCTTTTACCTCCGTAAATGAATCCTTTTCCACATAATGTATCTAATACTAGGCAAGATAGAGGTGAGATCAATAAGGGAAAGTGAATATTTCAAAACATATGTTTTGCGATCAAACTTGAACCTCCAAACACTATAAATGTATTTACATGAAAGCTAGTGGCTAATTTGAAACCAATATGCATAAACTTTCACTTGGTTATTGGACTTGGATAGAAGGCTCCATTTTCACTTGGCTATTGGAATTGGATAGAAGGCTCCATTCATAAATGGAAAATATTGGTCCCCTACTGATGAGAATTTCCCATTTTACAACTCCCAAAATATTTCTTAAATATTAATCCTTGAAAATTTAATAAATTGTGGGTTCTATTCTTTATTTATAATAATTATTATATTTTTAAATTTTATTTATAAAAATTGTAATAAATTAATTATTATGAAAAGTTAAGTTAGTCATGTCTCAAGAAAATTACTTTTAGTTTACTGAATTTATTTCATAGAAAATATTGTAATTCTAAATTTTTTATTGTGTGGATTGTGTCTTGTCTTGTTTTTGTAAAAAAAAAATACTCAATCAAACTACATAAAATATAAATTATAATTATAATTAAAATAAAAATTAATAACATGAAAACATTTTTACTCAAATAAAAAAATAACATCAAAATGAAAATAACTTCATGGTATTGACCCATGGTATTCATGTAGAATATAGCCTATTTAAAATGGGAAATTAAACCAACCTAGATTCATGTTAACTCTTGATTTACCAAGCACCTCAAGGGATAAAATATCCTAATACGCAAACCTCTCTTTTGGAGGAGAGATTTGATCCCTCTCGGTGCTTGGTAGATTAGGAATTAAGATGGATTTAGGTTGGTTTAATGGTGGTTATGGTTAACATTTAATGAGGCTAAGGGATTACTTATATTTATTTAGAGTTCCAAGGTTACCATCACTTTAATGGGTTACAAGGTTGTAAATGATGATATTCTCGCCAATATTTTGTAACTAAGATCTAATTTGGGTATACGTTATAAAGCTATTTTCATCTTTAACCCTATTAGTGTCATATAGGTGAAAAATAATTTCATCCCACCAAGTTTAAGAAATTTTTGGATAACCCCTTTATATTTGACTCACATAGGGAACACAAAGATGATGCATACTTTAATCAAACCTAGTTTTGAAAATATGTCCAACCTCTTGTTTCATTATAAAATTAATGAAAAATATCAATTCCTATTTTAGTGATATTGGTTTTCTTTTTCACAACAATCAAAGTAAAGTCAAACTTTTTTATCTTTGGTATTAAGGTTAATCACCTCCTTATAAGATTTTATTTTTCTTTTAAATCTTCCATTTTTTTGATATCATAATAGTTTCCTTTAACATAAAATAAAATAAAATAATAATAATAATAATAAATTTTAAAAAGATCATTTATAGAGAAAAATTAAATACAATTTAATTCTCATATATATATATATATATTCATTTTTCATTCAAAAAGAAAGTTTACATAATATGTAGATATTCTTCACATATGACCATCCCACAAACACAAATGAAACTAATATAGTGTTTTTATCATACCACAAGATAAATTTCATATTCACCTTACCTCTATACCTCCAAATAATAATATTGATTGATATTTTTATCTCTGGAAAAGTTTTGGACTCTAATAATATACCCATGACACTAAACATGGAAATAGAGCCAAACAATGCTAGTCCTAAATATTTACACAACAAAAATTCAAAAATGTGAAAGGGCTACCCTTAGACGTTTGTATCCCCTAATCTTTGTAGCACGCCACTGCAAAACACACCAACTATCTAGTCCAAGAATCTTATCCTTTTTTAGAACCCCCAGTATCTCTTCCTTGAAAACTAACCTCTCCATTAGGTCTTTTTCTACCTCATTGACCATATTTGGAAATAGATTAAAAAAACCTAGTTGTTTATCCACATTTCCTCCTTCATGGATCTGTAAATTTGACTAAAATTATGAACCACTTCCCTTTCTAAGCTCACTTTTTTGGAAAATAAATTACCTTCTTCATCGCTTATATGCCATATGCCATTTTTTGCCTCCTAAAAGATGCTTAATTATGGGGAAACTACATGTTCTATCACCCTTACCCACCCACAACGTCATGCTCTTGATATGCCATTCTTCTTCTTGAACCACCAAACTCTTGCTTTCTCTCTTTTCTAGATCTATGAGACATTCTTTAACAGATTCTATGAAGTATCCTAGGGCCTTTGGATCAGATAGTGTCTTGATCTCCTTATCAATCTTAATAAGATCCCTAAATATCTCCTATTTTTTAACATATACCCAATGCCTAACTACTAACTATAGAGCTTTGAGCTTATAACAAATAGCATCCATACATGTATCTCTAATGCCATGAGATGACAAGGGACAGACATTGAAAATCATATCTTCCAACTCATGATCCTTAAGCAAGATATGATTGAATTTGAAGGGAAAGGATCATCTATTAAAGTCTCCAATCCATTCCAAAACTACTGGTAAGTGATATGAAATCATAGAAGGAAGGATCTAAAATTTGAGATTCTCTAGAATTCTTATTCAGTTCATCTGAATGAAAAATATGTCTAGTATTTTGAAAATCCACAATTTACCAACTCTGTCATTACTTCATGTCAGCCTAGCCGAAGTTGGTCTTATATCCACCAATGATTTTTGAGTGAGGATATCTTTAATGTATGACCCCAAGGGGTCCTCCTTACCAATTGCACCCCAAACCTCATCCTTTTCCAGCGTCAAGTTAAAGTCATTGGCTATGACTAAAGTGATAAGGTCCAACAAACCACTAGCCTCACATCTTTCCCAAAAATTGTTCCTATTTGTATAAGGGGCATATATGTTAGTAATTTGAAGCCTTCTCATAGCCCCACTTTGATATCCAGATAGGATAATCCCATAATCAGATTGATAAGAAATTAACTTAAAAATATTTGGATTCCACATTATATCCAAACATCCCAAAAGGCCAGTTGTATTGGTCGTGCAAACATGCCATTTAGGATAGATATTTGACAAGGCATCCCATGCCCTTTCTCTGCTACACATAGTCTCCTATATTAGAACCAAATCTGGATGGTGTAATCTAATCATACTCCGATGGGATATATGTTTTGGGGCCAATACCAATACCCACACATTCAAGGACATAATAATCATTTCAAAATTTCCTTTGTCGGTACATTATTATAAAGTACTCGATTCTAAAAGAGAAACATCCAAATATCCAACCTTAAAGCTAGGCCGATGATTATTATTTGGACTTGTGTCCATAATGATCTCCTAAAATGTGGACTAAAGATCTAATGGCACCATAAAAACATTTTAGAGTCTTTTAAACTTCACCCCTTTTTTCTTCCTAGTAGTCATGAATTTCCTAGATTCTAGACTCACAAAAACATCATTAACAACAAAAAATAACTTTTCGATAGTCAACAGTTGTAATCCAATTGCATAATCCATTGCCAAATACTCTAATTCCAAATCATCTGTGTTGGGAAAAATACTAAGAGGGGGTTGAATCAATATTTTATAAACTCAAAATAATAATTTTCTTTTTTGAAATATATATGCAACTTTACTAAACCCAACTCGTGTATGTCCGCGATTCTTCTAAAAGAAACTAGCGTATGCTTCGTAAACTTGTAAAACAACTAATTCTTTATCTATTAAAATTAAACTAGAATGTAAGAGATTTATCAGGAATTTGATAGATAGTAAGCAGGTGTAGTAAGAACAAAATAAAGTATCACACAAAGAAACACACATGAACACCAAGATATAAGGTGGAAACCTAATGTGGGAGAAAACCATCGCTATTGTTGTCTCAGTCTTCAAACTTATTACTATAAAAACTTCTTACATTCTTGTATTGGTGCAGACTCATGCCAATACGTAGGCACCCACCTGTTGAAGGCTACAACCTTCACTCGTTCTCTAGCTCCTACTAGAAGGGAGATCCAACCCCCTAATCTGATTACCAACTCCTACTAGCAGGAAGCTTCGACTTCCTCACTGAAGGTTCCAACCATCAGAAACATCCATGGTCCACGTATCATAAATGTTCACACTCGATCCACCTATTTTAATACATCACAACTTGTAGATCAACTTAAGCAAAAACCAACTTAATTCAAACAGAACAGTGAGATCAATGTAACCATAACATAGAACTTAACTCAGAATATTTTATCAACAAACAAAATCAACAGCAACCCTAATCATTCATATGAAAACATGTATACACTACTTCACTTAAGGCAACCCACGTGTATACATGCTTTTCTATAGAGAAACATGACGTATAGATCTCAGTATACTGAAAACTTGTAATTCTGAATCAGACGTAGAGTTGACCAGAGTTATTCTGAAATATTGTGTTAGCTTACAGAACCCTCATACAATTAGCAGCATCAATAATCTTTTCAACCAATCAATATGTAACCAAATTCAACTTCATCATTCAATCAGTTCAAATTCAAACATTATCACTCAACCCGGATCAACATGAGGACATCCATGACAGACAACAGAGAAACAACAACATTGATTAGGTTGATCATTCATTTATGAATAGAAACCCTTCCTTTATATACGGGACTTGGAAGAAATGAACTCACGTGTATACGCGACTTCACCGAGACCAACCTGCATACAGATCTGCAAAAATGAACATAAACTCTTCCTTTATGTACACGAATTTGAATAAACGAACTCGTGTGTATATGTGACTTCACCAAGAAAAACTTGCATACAAATCTGCAAATTTTGACCTAAGATTGCTCAGCTCTTCAGAACTTCAGCAAGACCCATATCATAATATTCAAAGAGAAAAACATGTGTCAATACTTAGATCTAGTCAATCCATGAACATATCATACAATGGAAAGTCATTTCAGTGTCTCGTGATTCTGATCCATCATTGTATTCATCAGTGCATAATTATTTCATATCTATGTGGCAACTATGGCCCTTATAATGCACATATACTTCATATTGAAGTATTCATCAAAAACCCTTTCACATGCACACTTATCACTTTGATCTTCACCTACTTATATAGTTAGAGCATTAGCCAATACCATGGGTCAAAACTACACTAGTGTCAGTGGTAATCTTGGAAGGGATCAAGTAATCATTACTGTGCTCAATATTGTGGGCTAATACCATGGTAAGGACCCTTCGTATTCTTAAATTAGGGCTCCAACATATACACAACTTTTCTTCTTTGTACCTGAATGTATATGCGACTTGGCCTTGATGAACCCGTGTATAGATCTTCAAATATTCACCTTTATCATACTTATGATTCTAATATGTAAAACTTTGTTCCGTCATTCTTTTATTTTGTTCCACCACTCTATCACCTCTGAACTGACTTGTGGATTCATTTAGTTACCATATACTTGTTCTGTTACGAGTGAGTTTCCATCAAGGACAATACATGCATCATAATGCCAACAATCTCCCCCTTTGGACTTGATGGAAACCATGTTGGTGTGCATCACCTCAACCTGTAGAAACCTACAAATAACTGTTATGCAAACACCAAGATAGTCTCCCCCTTTGACATCAAGGGAAAAGGGCAGACCAAGCTCCCCCTTTGGATCTGATTTTCACTATGTTTTCCATGCTCCCCTTGAGCACATGTTGAATCTTCGGAAAGATTTTCAAATAAAGAACATGACTTTATAACACAACTAAGTATGACCTTCCTATCACCAAGGACTCATACTTATATCAATCGCCCAACCAAGTAGGGATACATATTTGCCCCAACCACCCAACTAAGTGGGATTACATTTTTGACATTACCACCCAACCAAGGGTGATTACATATTTGACATTACCTCAAAAGTCCATACATGACTAAATATGACAATTATTACATCATAGGTCTCCACATGACCTTTATATCAAATGAAAGATATGACATTAATAATTGAGACCAAAATATATTAAAAGTAGCATAATTAAGCAACCATAATGCCAAAAATGCATTATATTCTGCAAGGTTAATGCTCCCCCTAAACCTGTGCTACATGTTCATTGTCAACAACTCATTCATCAAATCATCTTCATCAATCAAATAAATACCAATGAGAAAAACATAACCCAATATCATATCGGCAGACTATACCCATCAACACTAGACCAAGAAAAATCACATGATAGTTGTCAGAAGCATGTCAGAGGTTGGTCTTGAGTCTATCTTGCTATTTTTCTATAAGAGAAAAAAATATGCAGCTGTATGCAAAGAATAGTGTGTATATATGTGACTATACTTCATCAAATTCACGTATAGAAAGCAACCTTTTGAATTTTCACCTATAGACTGAGCAAACTAGATTAATAACAAACTGAGGCAAAGACAACTCTTGATTTATGTTTAAGATATTCAAATGCTTCTCTGGGAAGAGGTTTAGTAAATATATCACCAACATGTTCTTTGGGGGGAACATGCTCCAAATTAACCTTTTTATCAAGCACTTGTTCTCATAGAAAGTGATACTTAATAGGTATATGCTTGGGCTTGGAGTGCATAACAAGATTTTTAGAAATAGTAATAGCACTTGTACTATCACATAGGATGGAGATGGGTGGAGAACATTTGATTTGTATATCTTGTAATGTTTGCATCATCTAGAGAAGTGATGTGCAACAAGATTTAACGGCGACATATTCTTCTTTCATTGTAGATAAGGCAATCCAACTTTGTTTCTTGTTGAACCAAGACACCAATTGGGATCCCATGTAAAATGCACGTCCACTAGTGCTTTTCCAGTCATCAACATTTCCAGCCCAATCCGCATCTATGTATGCATGAAGGGTAAGATCTGCATCTTTAGGATACCATAGACCAAAGTCTTGGGTTCCTTTGAGATATTTGAATATTCTCTTTACTACCTCAAGATGTGGCTCCTTTGGATTGGCTTGGAAACATCCAACAATCCCAATTGCATGCATGATATCTGGTGTGGTACCTACTAGATAAAGCATACTTCCAATCATATACTTGTACTCTTATTGGTTTACTGTGGGAGGAAGATCATTAGAATTGAGGCTACATCATGTCATCATGGGAGTACATATAGGTTTGCGATCTCCAATTCCATAATTCTTCAGAATATTCTTGAGATATTTTGTTTGTGAGAGAAATATGTCATATTTTACTTTTGCACTTGTAGACCAAGAAAATAGCTTAGTTCCCCAAGTAAATACATTTCAAATTCTTGTTGCATAACACAACAAAAGTTTTGACTCATAGATTCTTCATTACTGCCAAACATGATATCATCAACATAAACAACAATAAATAGTAGGTTATCACCCTCATTTTTGTGTACAAGTTTCTATCTAAGGATCCTTTTGAGAAACCTTGTTGTTGAAGATATTTGTCAAAACGATAATTCCATGCCCACGGATCTTGTTTTAGCTCCTATAAACCCTTTTTGAGTTTTCATACAAGGTTTTCATCATTCCCCAAAATGAATCCTTCTGTTTGTTCAATATATACTTCGTCTTCTACATATCCATTAAGGAAATCATATTTTACATCAATTTGATAAACTTTGAAATTTCAAAAACTTGAAAGTGCAAGAAACATTCTTATGGCTTCAAATCTAGCTACTGGTGCAAATGTTTGTTCAAAGTCTATACCTTCTTGTTGAGCATAACTTTTACAAACAAGTCTAGCTTTGTTCCTAATGACCTCTCCATTTTCATTCAAATTATTTTTGAATATCCATTTTGTCCCAATAAAATTTTTATCATGAAGCCTTCAAACCAATTCCCAAGTATCATTATTTTCAATTTGATCAAGTTCTTCATTCATGGCCTTAACCCAACATTCCTCTTTACTTACTTGATTTACATTTTTGTTTCAATGGTGGATAATAAAGCTAGATAACTAGAAGATCCTACAAGGGTTCTTCTTGTTTGTACCCCATATTACTTTTCTCCTAGAATTTGAGTTTATGGATGATTCTCTTGAACATACCTGGATGGAGCCTTTTCTTTGTCTAATGTGTCTTATTCTACTACTTCATTAGTTTCTTCTTCTATATCATTTCCATTTGATGTGGAAAAGAATTCATCATCATCATCATCCTCTTTTGTTGATGTTACCTTTTTGGGATCTGTGCATGCTTCATCAATCACAACATCAATGCATTCAACAATTTTCCGAAGTCTCTTATTGTAACATTTGTATCCTTTGCTTCTAGATGAGTAACCAAGGAAGTCTTCCTTCATCTGCTCTAGCTTCAAACTTACCAAGTTTTTCATTATTATTTTTTATGAACATTTTCTTCCAAAAACTCTAAAATGTTTTACAATGGGAGGCTTACCATACCAAACTCCATATGGAGTTTTATCACTATTCACACGAACATGAGCCTTGTTGAAAATATTTACTGCCATGTGTGCAGCTTCACCCCAGAAGGTTTCAGGAGTTCTAGACTCATCAAGCATAGCACGAGCCATTTGTTGAACAATTCTATTCATATTTTCTACCACACCATTTTGTTGAGGAGTTTTAGCTACAAAAAAGTGTATTTTTATGCCATGTTGTTCACAGAAATCGAAGAATTCATCTGATATTTATTCTCCTCCTCGATCAGATCTGAGACATTTGATTTTTAGATCTAATTCCTTTTCAACTAATGCTTTTAAGACTTTAAATTTATCAAATTCTTCATCTTTTTGTTTCAAGAAACTGATCCAACACATTCTAGAAAAGTCATCAATGAATAAGATATAGAATTGTTCTCCATGAGGTTACTTTTTCCTTACTGGTCAACAAAAATCAATATGTATAACTTCAAGAGGCTTACTTACTAATCCTTCTTTAGCAATGAATTGAACTTTGGTTTTCTTACAAAATTGGCATAACTTACATATAGTACTTTCTGGTAGGGTGATGTTGGATAGATCATGAACAACTTTGAGCCTACTTGATTTGCTTATTTGAGAGAAGCTTAGATGTCCCAACCTTCTGTGCCATAACTAGTTTTCCTCCTCCTTGCCTAAGTAACATTTTTCTTGGCCACCTTTCAATATATACATATTGCTTGGGGTTCTTTTTCCTTTTATTATGGTCTTTCCCTTGTCAAGTTCACAAATCACACATTATTTTGATCAGAATACCACCTCATTTCCTTGGTCACACATTTGGCTAACACTCAACAAGTTATGCTTTAATCCATAAACATACATAGCATTGCCATATTCAACCTTTTCTTTTATAAAAATAGAACCTTTGCCCTTAATGACAGTAGGTGAGTCATTTCCAAAAGTGACATTCTTTTCTTTCTCTAAAGCATTATATGAAATACGTTTGTATTTGTCACATGTCATGTGTTTTGAGCATTCACTATCAATGTACCATTGATTTTCTTGTCCTTATACAAACAACGCTATGCCACACCTTTCAAACTATAACTCTTTCCTTTTCCATACCTTAGATTTTTTTGATATTTTCTCTTTTTGAGATGTTGGTTGTAATTTTCTCCTGCATTCAAGTTCGTCGTGTCCAAATTTATTGCAAAATGAACATTAAATTTCATCTATAAGAGGTGAGAAGTTATTATAAGTCTTCTTCATGACTCCTGTCTCATTCCTTTGTTTTCTTGATTCTCTAGTCATGATGGTTTTTTATGCAACACATTGAGCAGTCTTATGACCAAAATTATGACATGAGAAACATTGTCCATTAAAGAAGAATTTATGTGATCATAGAATCTTATGGTGTTGCTTACCTTTTGACTAGTGCTTATGTTTTTGTTCATCCTTGGATTAGAGTGAACATGATTTATCTACAGAATGGCTTTATTCTTTGGTGAGGACTGAAGCTTTGCTGCATTTAGATAGCTTCCAGTGATGGCTGAAGACTTTTCTGTTTGAGATGTTTCTCGATTGTATCCAAGATATGTCTTCATAAGAGGAGAGCATTGTATCTTGATAATTTTAGCAAAGGTTTCATATCCTCTAGCAAATCTAAGATTCAGAGTTTTTATTTTGCCAAGTTCCTTGCTTAGACTTACTACTTCACATTCTAACATCTCATTATGCTTTTACTTTTCTATGAGTTGATGCTTCAATGTATCTATGGCTAATTTGTTTTCTTCCAAGCAAATTTTGAGCTGAGTAATTTTTTCAAAGAAATCTTTTTCCTCTAAATCACTCACAAATTTATCATTAGAATCATTAGTATTTTTCTCAAAAGCCATGAGTAATTTAAGATCTTGATCAAATTCTCCTTCTTCACTATTTGACAATCCATCACTATCGTCATGAGTATAATAACTTCTTCTATTTTCAAACAGTCTCATATTACCTTTTGCAGTATCCTTCCCTTTGTCATGGTTACCTTTATGAGGACATTTAGTGGCATAATGACCAACTCTACCACAAGAAAAACATCTGAAGGGAAACTTACCTCTTAACCTTTTGGTGCCCAGTTGAAGTTTCTATACAAGGTTCACCTCATCTTATTTTAATATATATCCTTATTCCTCGTGTTATTCCTTTTATTTTCCTTTTGTAGATGCTTTAAATGTGGCTTCTATGACTTCTGAGGGACCTCGTTTCCTCATTTCAAAAGCAGTGAGGGTCCCTTGAAGTTGAAAAATAGTAAAAGTCTACAGATCCTACTTCTATTCAATGGCATACACTTATGACTTGAATTTAGGAGTTAGGGATCTTCACCCATATTTTTCATGCGATATACCATCCCCTCTATACGCAGAAATAAACTAGCAATACTTTCATTGTTATGCATTCTCAAAGTTTCATATTGAATTCTGAGAGTTTGGAGTTTAGTGCTTTTTACCTTGGTTTCACCTTCATGTCTTTGAATGATTTTGTCCCATATTTATTTTGATGCATTTAACTGCATAACTTTGACAAATTATGATTCTATCAGACTTCCCAATAATGCATTGACATCTTTGGCATTGGTTTCATACATCTTATTTTCTACTGCATTTGTGGGAACTGTGATTAGATGTTGGTAGCCTCCTTCCACAATTGCCAAAACGTCTGCTCCATGGGACTGAAGATAGGATCTAGTTCTTGTATTCCAATATATTAAATTATTTCCTTTGAAGGTTGGTGGTCTAATAGGTGTCGTTCCGTCTTCATTTCTCATCTTGAGAGATCTTCCTTCAAGCGATCAAGCTACTTTTGAAGGATATGCTCTGATACCAATTCTTGGGAAGAATACTGAGGGGGGGTGAATAAGTATTTTATAAACTCACAATAATGTTTTTCTTTTCTGAAATATATGTGCAACTTTACGGAACCCAACTGATGTATGTCTACGACTGTTGTAAAAGAAACTAGTGTATGCTTAGTAAACTTACAAAATAGCTAATTCTTTATCTGTTAAACTTAAACTAGAATGTAAGAGATTTATTAGGCATTTGATAAGCAGTAAGCAGGTGTAGTAAGAACAAAATATAGTATCACACATAAGAAACACACATGAACACTAGGATTTAAGGTGGAAATCAAATGTGGGAGAAAACCACTGCTACTATTGTCTCAGTCTTCAAACTTATTAATATCAAAAAATTCTTACATTCTTATACTAGTGTAGACTCATCCCAATACACAGGAACTCACCTACTAAAGGCTAAAACCTTCACTCATTCTCCATCTCCTACTGGAAGGGAGTTCCAACCCCATGATCTAATTACTAGCTACTATTGTCAGGGAGCTTTGACTTCCTCACTAAAGGCTCCAACTCTCAGCAACATCCGTGGACCATGTTTCATAAATTTTCACACTATATCCACTTATTTTAATACATCACAACTTGTAGATCATGTTAATAAAACACCAACTTAATTCAAACATAATAGTGAGATCATTGTAAACAGAACACAAAACTGAACTCAGAATACTACATCAACACATAGAATCAATTGCAACCCTAATCATGCATATGCCAACATGTATACACTACATCACTTAAGGAAACCAGCATGTATACGCAATTTTATATAGAGAAGCCTGCGTACAAATCTCAATATAATGAAAACTTGTAAATTTTCATCAGTCGCAGAGTTAACCGGAGTTATTCTGAAATATTATGTTAACTTACAGAACCCCCATACAGTTAGCAACATCAATAATCTTTTCAACCAATCAATATGCAACCAAATTCAACTTCATCATTCAATAAGTTGTACTTCAGACATTATCACTCATCCCAGATCACCATGAGGACATCATTGACAAGCAGTAGAGAAACAACAACATTGATGAGGTTGATTAGTCATTTATGAACAAAAACCCTTCCTTTATATACACAACTTTGAATAAATGAACTCACGTGTATATGCGACTTCACCGAGACCAACATGCATACAGATCTACAAAAATGAATAGAAACCCTTCCTTTATGTACATGACTTTGAAGAAACAAACCCGCGTGTATATGCAACTTCACTGAGACCAACCTGCGTACAGATCTAAAAATTTTGACCTGAAATTACGCAACTCTTCATAACTTCAGAGAGACCTAGATCATAATATTCAGAGATAAAAACACACATCAATACTTAGATCTAGTCAATCCATGAGTAGATCATACAATGAAAAGTTATTTCAGGTCTCATGATCTTGATCCATCAGTGTATTCATCGATGAATAATTATTTCAGATCTATGTATCAATTATGGCCCTTACAATTCAAATATACTTCATATTGAAGTATTCATAAAAAACCCTTTCACATGCACACTTAGCATTCTTATCTTCACCTCCTTATATAGTTAGAGCCTTAGCCAATACCATGGGTCAAAACTACACTAGTGTTGGTGGTAATCTTGGACAGGATCAAATAGTCGTTACTATGCTCAATATTGTGGGCTAATATCATGTTAAGGACCCTTGGTATTCTTAAATTAGTGCCTCAGCATATACATGACTTTTTTTCTTTGTGATTGTGTGTATACGTGACTTGGCCTTAACAAACCCACGTATAGATCTTCAAATATTCACCTTTATCATACTTCTAATTCTGATCTATAAACCTTTGTCCCATCATTCTATTATTATGTTCCATCACTCTGTCACCTCTAAACTAACTTGTGGATTCATTTAGTTACCATATAGTTGTTCTGTTACAAGTGAGTTGTCATTAAGGACAACACAACATCATAATGCCAATAATGTGAAGGCATGTTGACCTCTTAACTGAGGTTTCCCCAAATTTAACGGGAGAGGTGAATTATTCATCGCTACTAACATGGTCCTTTTCTTTCCTTATCCAATCAGTCTTGTATCTAGGGGAGGAAACCGCAGAAATTTGTGGCCAATGAGCCCCCTGACAAGGAAAAAGATTTTTAACCCATGGCCATGCCCACCCTTATAACTTATGTGAGAGTAGAGACTCTCTCAAATATAATCATGGAGAGTTATCGCCTTGAAATTGAAATGATAATCTACAAAATCATATTGATAACCTCCATCTATGTGAGAAGTAATGAGAGCATTTGTACTAGGGGCTAATGATAGATCATTTTCTGGATCTCGGCGACACTCCAAAGCCTACGCATCTACATGAATAACTTGATCTAACCCCTGATGATATACCCTTTGGTACCCTACCTTAAATTGATCTGGACAATCTTCCAAGAGGTGGCTAGTTGCATCAAAACATAGGAAATGTGAATGGGACTCCCCAATAGTCCAAACATTATTTGAAGGTGAAATTCCCCCAAAAGAGGTAAATATCTATCGGTAGACCCCTCAAAAAATCCTTCTCAATGACGACCTAAGAAATCTATTGACAGCGATGGACCTGCCAACATGTCAAGGGGATCTCCCTGGTAAGAAGTCCTAATTAGACCTAAAACCATTTGGTGTAGGAGTTCCATCAGTGGGTCGTAAGGTAATGCCTTGACCATGATGTCGCACAAAGGCAAGTAAGATAACTCAGTCAGTAGCAAGGGTGTGACTAATGCATAGAGTCAAGGAATGTTTGTGAGAGGTTCCAACACTTCAAAAGGAGAGGAAGGTGAAGGTGAGTTCCAGGTTGAAATAGATTAGTCCTAACTCAGTTAGGAACACACCACACAAAGGACATGCACATATTCTGGTAGAGCAGTCCACTTGGATGTGACAGTCACAATATACAAGGTAAGATAACACGAACAACACTCACGGATCAGTCCAAGACAAGTGTGAAGGTTGATATAGAAAGGTTCATGAGAAGGGTATGTCCGACGTCCAACAGAGAAGTCGACATGGATGTTGACAACATTAATAACATATGCAACACATTAACAACAAGATTCATATAATTGCACATAATTCAGTTCATATACAAGTACATAAGTTAACACCATGTATCATTAAGGCAATTGGAACAATCCAACTACAATAACAACATATGCATGAAAATGTGTTTTCTCTTATTATTAAAGAAGTGTAAGTCACAATCATATAATACACCATGTAAACCTGCTATCCCCAATAGTGGAACCTTACAGCCACATCTGCCTGCTCCTCCAAAGAGATGCACTAGCTCCGTGTAGTGGAGAAGCCAAGGTGTGTTACAATACTATCCAAGCCTTCTTCAAGATAGTCTTAGTAGAAGCTTGGCTGACCAAAAGCATATACAATGAGTTATGAGGGACTATTTATAGCAAAGGGTGGGGTTACCCTTGACATTCCCCTTTGTGACAGTTCAACTACCCTCTGACTCTTCACCTACTCTATGACTGTTACATCCAACCATTAACACTTGACTTACACTTGACATGACTCAACATTACAATGCACATGTACTCATGTGAGACAACATGGCTTGAGAAAACCTTGCAAGACATCACTAACACTCGATACGCTGTGATGAGACCAAATCTTTGACATACTTGTGATGGTGAATCTTTGACATACTTGTGATGGTGAAGGTGGTGAGTTGACGCCAAGCTTGGTCATCTGTGATAGTGTGCATGCACCTCATGGTGACATCTTGTTGGAGTGAACTCTTGCCTATGTTGCAATAGGTGCATTGGTTCGGCCCCTTCATCCAACTCATCTGCTAACATGTGCATGGTCTTCTTGTGTATGGTTGAACTGGAAACACACTGATGCATAATGTTAGTGTTGATATTCAAGTGTGTGCTGGTGGTCATGTGCATCAACTTGCCAAAGTACATGTCCAGCCCCAATTGGACTTTCTTCTTGTTTTCGCCTTGGTGAGTGTGTTGAATGGGTTGGATTACATGTCAATTACATGCATGTGGCTGGATATTTTGCATATGATCAAGGCACTACTCACCATATTTTCTCTGTTTCATCTGCTGGGATGGATCCTTAACTTGTACTAGAGTAGTTTCATCCGTGACTGAATGTTGTGCCCACTGTTGTTCATATTCATGCTGCAACCCATTGGACTGTCTATGGAGCTTCATATTCTTCCTGAGTTGTTGCTTCATCACATGCAAATCTTTTATTCCATCTTCTCCCTTCACATGATCTTCATGTCACACCATCACTTCATAGCTTGAGTCTCCAAAGTTGCTTTCATTATTTTTGGATCTGCTTGATCTTACAACTTTGCTCCAGCTCTATGTTGTCAACAACCTTCCTCTTGCATTTGTTGCTTTCGCTTCATTCATTGCATTCGTTGCATTCGGTATGCTGCCTTCAGTGGTTGTTCATGATGCTTCTTGCTATGATGCTTCTACTTGATGTCCATTTCCATAAACAACTTGATGTCTTCATGTGTAGGAAAGCTCGTAGACACTTGATCGACTGCATCCCCAAGTGTGCTCTGAACAGTGTCTTCATCTCTACTATCCTGGAATCTATTGTACCTATACTGCTGAGAGGCAGATGAACACTTGCGATACCTTGAGACATGGAAACACCCATAGCAAGTAATATGCCAGTCGAAAACCAGAATGAACATAAGAACTGACTTGAAACATACATAGGTGAATGATCATGAAGGTTGCACAATTTCGGCCCAGGGACAAAATTGCGCAATTTCTTGAGCCAAGTGGCCACTATCCTCCATAAATGTGCAAAATAGTCTTGGAGGCCAGTGTTGGGCAAGAATGTGCAAAACTGGAGAGGAAGGTGAACCTTCCTTCCCCAAATTGCGTAATGCAGCCTTGGTGAAGACAGAGTCTGGGCCACGGTTGACCCGACTCACCGACGGGCAACTGAAAGAAACTAAGACAGTAAATGCATGGTGACACTAAGTGATAGTAGACATGATTGACAGTGCATGCAAAACATGAATGAAATATTCAGAAAACAGACCAACATGTATGTGGGTGAGGCAGTTCGTCGGTTGGGCAAACATTCGTGCAAAATAGTTTTATGCATGCGACTGCAATGAGATAGCAACAAAAATTGAAACATAACTATGAAAAGCTAGAATACATGTAAACTATAGTAGGCGCTCAAAGAAATCAAGTAAACAGCACTCACACAAGCGAATACACAAAAAGCGATAGAAATGAAGCACAAGGCTTGGGAAGCGAGCTTACGCCAAAACAGCGGAGCTGAATGTGCCAAATACTCCTAGATGTGATGTGGGATGTTAGAGCTACAAGGTTGATGTGAGGAATGAGCTCTGCAACATATGGTTGATGAGTTTTGATAACATCGAGGTTGTGTTGTAAATGCCACAAATATAGGGGAAGCGACACTTGGAGGGAGGTTTCTTAGTTGTTCCTTCCATGTAACCTCCAACTGCTAAACATAGATCTCTAAAAAAAGGGATGCCTTTGCATGCTACCTTGGGAGAAATAGCCCATGCATGCAAGTGTGTTTTTCTCAGTCCCGGAGGGAACCATCAACTCAGTTTCACATGTAAGACACTACTTGGATGTTGGAGAAAAATGCGCATTTCTAGTTGGGAGATGGGCTAGATGCCCAGGAGATTTGTGCAATTTATGGGCTGAGAAGCTGAATGCTACCTAGATTTGTGCAAATCCTAGGCTAAATAGCTCGCTGTTGGGAAAATTTGTGCAAATCCTGCTGGGAGGGTTGGCTAGCAAGATTGCACAATCCTGGAGTTGAGCAGGCTACACAATTTCTATAGGGAAGGTTGGTTTCCCTCCAGAAATGTGCCATTTTCAAGGGGAAGCTTCTCAGCCTGTGGTTGGACCAGCCCGTTGTTCCTAAAAATATTAGAGATTGGCAAGTATTTGAAAATGATGCCCACATTAACAATTTCCTCACTCTTGAGGGCGAGTTTTCAAATTTAAACATTGACATGGAGTCCGTGAACAATTCCCAACAACAAACAAATGAAAATCAGCAGGTTGTCACTACTGCAACAACAAAACAAATCCTAAACCCAACTGTTTTTGACAATGAAAACATAGAATAGCTGAAACATATGCATTTAGAGGAAACCGCCAAAGCAGAGGCTGAGTTCATTGATCTGAAGAATAATTTTTTTCCTACTCGCCTTACTCCATTAGAAGATATGTTTTATGACAATGATGTGCCCAAAAAGCCAAAAAAGGAGCCTTTAGATGTTGCTATAGAAGAACACAACATAGGGACAGCAGAACAACCCAAAATGATTAAATTGTCCAAAACTTTGCCCCCTGATCAAAAGCCAAAGTATGTGGATTTGTTCAAAGAGTTCCAAGATGTATTTGCTTGGAGCTATGAGGACTTGAAGTCCTATAACACCTCAGTGATTCAACATACCATTCCCTTAAAACCAAATCAAAAACCATTCAACCAGAAACTTAGAAGAATAAACCCTATGTTTCTTCCCCTCATTGAGAAGGAAGTAAAGAGAATGTTTGAAGGAGGTATTATAGCACCCATCAGATTCTCTGAATGGGTATCCAATCTCGTTCCCACAAGAAAAAAATCAGGTGAGATCAGACTGTGTGTAGACCTAAGAAACTTAAACCAGGTCTCTTTAAAAGACCACTACCCTCTCCCTAAAATGGACCACATCCTACAAAGAGTAGTGGGTTCCTCTATGATTTCTTTACTAGATGGATTCTCAGGTTTCAATCAAATACTGGTTCACCCAGATGACCAAGACAAGACAGCATTTACTACACCCTGAATAACATTTAATTATGTTAAAATGCCTTTCGGGCTAAAGAATGCTGGTGCCACCTTTCAAAGGGCAATGGATATTCCATTTGCCAAGGAAATCCATGAATTCCTCGTTGTCTATCTTGATGATTTAAACCCTTTATCCAAATCTGATCAAGAGCACCTCAAACACTTAAGGCAGATCTTCATGAAATGCAGGAAATGTGGCATTTCCCTGAACCCCAAGAAGTCCTTGTTTGGCCTTGAGGAAGGTAATTTGCTAGGCCACATCATCTCAAAAGATGGTATCAGAATCGATTCAGAAATAATTCAAGCAATCCTTCAAATTCCATACCCAAGAAACATAAAAGAGTTGCAAGCATTCCTTGGAAAGATCAATTTCCTAAGGATATTTATCCCAAACTAAGCAGAAATGATAAGACTATTAAGTAACATGTTAAGAAAGGGTGCCAAGGTAAGATGGTTTCTGGAAACCAAGCAGGCTTTTGAAAGTATCAAAGCCGCCTTGACTCAAATGCCCGTACTCACAAGTCCACAATTTGACAAGGATTTTATCATCTTTTCCTTTGCTTCGGAACACACGATAGTTGTTATCTTTCTGCAAAAGGATGATCAAGGAAATGAAAAGCCTATTGCATTTTTCAGCCAAGCCTTAAGAGATGCACCTTTAAAATACCAAATCATGGAAAAACAGGCTTATGCCCTTGTCAAAGCCATCAAGGACTTCAGAGTTTATATTTTGTATTCACATGTGATTGCTTATGTCCCAAACTCTGTTGTCAAAGAGATATTAACTCAAGAGGGACTAGAAGGCAAAAGAGGCAAATGGATTGCCAGTATTCTTGAATATGAAATTGAGATAAAACCCACAAAGCTGATAAAGGGACAAGGTTTAGCCAAGCTAATGTCCGAAACAAATCTTCAAGCCTTAGACATCAACCAACTGGACAATGAATAGGAGCTGGCGACTCCAGAGATCAGTGAAACCTTTCTACAATCCCCATGGTATGCCGATATTTGCTATGTATTGTTAAACCTGTGTGCTCCCCGAGGATTGTCCAAAGCCAAGAAAAGATTTTCGAAGATGAAAGCTCTAAAGTTTTGTGTCTTAGATGGTGCCCTATTTTGGAAAAATCATGAAGGAATACTGCTAAACTGTTTAATCATAAATGAAACCAATAGAATCATGAAAGAGTTCCATGCAGGGGACTGTGGAGGGCATCTATATTGGAAATCCACTGCTGACAAGATTTTAAGGGCTGGTTATTATAGGCCCTCTTTATTTGCAGATGTCAAAAAAATTGTTGTCTCATGTCACAAATGCCAAATCTTTGAAGGAAAAAGAAAACTGCTCCCTTTGCCCCTTAAGCATATCTCAACTGAACAACCTTTTCAACAATGGGGTCTTGACTTCATAGGTGAAATCCACCCCTCTTCTTCAGGCCAGCACAAGTGGATTTTAACAGCCACCAACTATTTCACCAAGTGGATGGAGGCCATCCCATGTAGGCAAGCCAATGACTCCACTATTATCTGGTTCCTTGAAGACAATATCCTTTCTAGATTTGGCTGCCCTGAGAAAATCATCACTGAAAATGCTGTTTCTTTCAAATCCATAAAGATGATCAACTTCTGCCATAAATTTCGCATTACCTTGGGCCACTCTTCAGCCTATTATCCTCAAGGTAATGGCTTGGCCGAATCATCCAACAAAAGTCTCATCGACATTATAAAAAAAGTGGTGGAAGAAAACAACAAGAGTTGGCATAGGAAGCTCACAAATTCCCTGTGGGCAGATAGACTTTCAACCAAGAAATCCATTGGGATGAGCCCTTATGAGCTAGTATATGGCATGGAAGCCAGATTTCCTTCATCTTTGGGCATTCCTACTATCAAACTGTTACAGGAGATTCAGGCTGAACCAAATGATAATCAAAGAAGTATTAATCAGACCATTCACCTTCAGCAAACCAGAGAACAAGTGTATGACAGAGCTCAAATTTTGCAGGAAAAGCTCAAAATAATGTTTGATAAGGGAACCAAGGCTGAGGATTTCCAGGTTGGCAGCAAAGTTCTAAGGTTGGATTCACGAAGAGAAGACAAAGAAAACATGCTAAGTTTGATTCTCTGTGGAAAGGTCCATTCATTATCAGTGTAGTGCAAGGCAAAAACACATATTTCCTCAAATCCGAAGATGGCAGCACAGCTGAAGAAGGCCCTATAAATGGCCGAATGTTAAAACATTATCATGATCTCTTTGGTTGAAAATCTCCCAGCAAGATGATGTCTGTACATAAATGTTTGTATATATCAGCATTTTATTTTATTTTGTATATAAAAGTCCAAGCAATAGAGCTCGCAGAAGAAAGCAGGCGGTGCTACACAGGTCACAGACATTTCAGTTGAGGGAAAGTGTTCTTCTCATTCCCACAGTTTCAATTATCAGACAATCAGCACTGAAAATTTTCAATTTACAGCAACAATAGAAGATCCAGGCAGTCTGACCTGCTGTTCTTAACTTTTCACAAGGAAAAGCCATCCCCAAGTGGAGCCACTGTTGGCCTCCTACTGCAGCAGGTTACTCATCTTTCATGATTGATATTTTTACATGCCAAATATGTCATTCTTTGCATGCTGCAATGTTCCATATTTGCTACAGATGCCAAAAAAGGATGCCAGGAGAATGTGCCAGTTCAAGTGCCACTGTTTTGTTCCAATTTTGATATACTAGTCCATTTTTGAAGAATTTCCGGTTATAGGGAGGTCCAAACAATTTAATCTTGGTCTCCCTAGGGTTCAATTTCCCGTTTTAGAATATAGAGAATTAACATCTGTCCAAACAGCTTAATCTTGGCAGATTCCTAGATAGGTAGAGAAGCAAGGGTGTTCAACATCTTAATCTGAGCCCCTGGATGAAATAAGTGTAGATTTAGATAGGAGGACAGAAAAATAAAAAGTTGAACAGCTGGGTCTGCAAGTCTAAGAGCACCCAAACCAAAAAGAAGAGAAAATTCTAGGTAAGTAGGCTGGGTAGGTAGTTCTGAGGTTGCAGAATGTTGATTGTGATCAATTTAATGTTTTCAAGTGTCATATCTGTTCAGGTCACAATTATCAAGAAGTGGCCATTTAAAGGACTCAAGTGAGGCATGTCTAACTCCCCCTTCTTCCTCCTTCCCCAAATCATTCACTAACCTCCAAAAGAGGTCAAGATCTGCTTGATATCTCTCAGCTTCACCATTTTCATATCAAGTGCCTTGGTAAAAATTTACTTTGACCAAGGAATATTCATACTCCCGTTATAAATCATTTTTCCCTTAAAAAGCCTGAGATTCACATACTTAGTTATTTCCTATATCCTGTCATATTAACTACTAATTTTTACTATGTAGCTCCCTATCTATTTTCCCTTCCCCTACTAAAACCTATGTTTATAACTCCCCTATATACGTATCCCCTCCCCCTGGTTGAAAAATAACCATAAAGTTCACTTGGGAATTGCTAAGTTTATCTGGGACTTAGTAACAACCCTCCTTTTGTCTCAAAAAGCCATCTTCCAATGCAAAGGACCCCTTCCCGTGCATTAAGTCCCCCCTCCAAAGTATAACAAACCTCTTTGTAATGCCCTTGGACTCATTCCATGGCATAAATTCCTCCTTCCGTTGCACAAAACCTATGCCCCGCCCCTTTTTCCTAAAGTCCCGCCTGTAAATAAATTAACCCCGCTCAGATTTAACCCCAAAAAACCCACTTTTCTAATGCTTTTCCCCTGCCAAACTAAATATTAAAAATTAATTGGTGCGCGGCCCCCTTCTTATCCATCCGCCACCTTACCTTATCCGCCAGCCATCAGATCTGGTGCGCCCACGATCTACGGTGGGCGGGTATTTTCCCGCCCCGACATGGCGAGGGTTAGCGCACGGGAGATTGGCAGTTTTGTCGTCGTACTCCCGCCACGCGTCGCCCTCCCGGCTATGGCGGAGCCCCCTGCCAATACCGCCCAGGAGCAAAAGCGATGCGCCACAAACCGGAAACCGCCTTCCCCTCGTGTGACATGAGCGCCACATCACCTGCAAAGTTGCCGCCATCTCACCCCTTCCTGCCTGCATGGGCCTACCACCGTACTGCCACGTCATCACCCACCGTACTTCCACGTCACCTTGCTGATGTCATCACTGTACAAGAGGGTCCCACTTCTGACATCATCCGCTGTACCGCTGACATCAGCAACTAAAAAAATGCGCAAGCGCAAAATTGAGGCTTCGGTGGCCCAGAATGAAATTTTGAGGCAGTTTTCAATGTGAGATTAGCGTTAATTGCGCATCGCTACGGGAAATCGGCCATATTGGGGAATATTTGGGGAATATTTTGATTCCTCAGCCATTTTTGCACCGAAAAGGGCAGAAAAGACCTAATTTTGCAATTTTTAGCGTATCAAAAGAAAGAGAGAGGCCTGGTTCAAGTATCAAAGTGTATCAGAGCAAGAGCGAAGCCAAAATTAATGTCAAATAGTATCAGGATGCGGAAAAGTGTATCAGTAAAGATCTGTCGGTGGCCCAAAGTAGGAAAACATGAAAGAACCCTCCAGCAAAGTCAACAAAATAGTTAAGGCAATCAAAGAAACCTCAAATCACACTTGCTGCACATGAAAGTCACATAAGATCAGTGGACCAAAACTCAAAGCACAGTTATTGCAGAACCACTGCACCAGGTCACCAAGGACACCATATTAACTCATTTTTATCCAGCTTCCTCTGGCGCAGCCCAAAGGATATTTACTTGCATTTAATTCCAGCACAAGTTTAGGTTTAAAAGCTTTCCCACGGACCTGTTTAGGTTAGTTGTAATAAATACTTTTGGATATTTTACCTATAAAGACAACCCTTAACAATGTAATGAGGGTTGGTTTTTGTTGATTGGATGTTTTGCTTGAGCAAAGACACGGACTGTATATTTGATAATTTCTATAATCAAAGACTGCTTACGAGCTCGGAGAATGAATTGTGTACTATGTTTAATGGTTGAACAGTGACTGTGGAATTCTTGTGCTGATAAATGACTCAATAAGTGTTTCTTACCTCTGTCTTTCCATTCATATATCATTATCTAAGCAGCAGAAAGAAAGATTAGCTTAGAATTTGTTTAATTGCACTCTATGCTCAATTTCTGTTGTTTCTTTATGTTTTTCACCTGTTTTAGGCATAAATATGAATTCCACCTCGCTCATATTTTCCCTAATTCACCATGTATGACAGTTATCCAGGGATTTTTAACTGCCCCTAGATAGAGCTCATTTTCCTTCCCTTTGTTACGCTGATTGAGAGATTCTTAATTGCCTCTCATTCCTTACATTTCACCCCATCTCTTTAGCTTGAAGGTTGTTTCATGTGTAGCTACCTTGCTCCATATTCCTCTTGTGATCAAGAAAGCCTACCTATGGTCCTACTCCTTGACTCCATGCCCAATGGTTTGAAACTTATCGCTCTATGCATGCCTCTCTGCTTGAACGCGTCTTCCTTCCATTCAAACACCATCCAAACCTATTCAAAACGCACTGAACCCAATAGCTAGCCTAAAATCATCATCAACAAAGCTAAATCATCAAGAGAGAGCCCTCTCTGATAATAAGTGGGCTAGAACCTGTAATCCAAAGATTCGTTTGCGGTTACCTCGGCCGTATCCCTTCAGGAGCTTAGGGACAACCTGAGTGATAACAGTACCCTTGGACAAATTCCGTAGTTGACATGTAGACTTTGTCCACTCTTTAACTATCTCAATTAAATAACTTGTGATCATCAATGTACTGAGTAATTGTATCTCTACATGTTTCTATTTCGATTTCTAATGTGGTAATGGAGATAGAAATAAAAAAAGAAATAGAAATGGAAATAGAAAGTTGAAATTGAAATTGACATTGAATAGAATATAAATACAAATTAACATGTACATGTAGGAATTTTCATAGAAATCGACATGTACGTTAAAATCCTACCGAAATGAAATTAAAAATTGCAATGTACATGAAATCAATGTGTTAAAATTTCACACGTTCATTGAAATCAATGTGCTAGAAATTGAACAAAACTGAAATATAATTAGAACTGAGATGTACACTAAAATCAATGTGTTTGAAAATCACATGAACTTTAAAATAAGCTCATTAAAAATTGAGATGTCTAAGGAAATCAATGTGAAAAAATATGAAGGTGACATCGAAGAGAAATTGAAATTGACTCTTTTAATGAAACCAATTATGTACAGAGAGAGCTAGCAAGTAGTCAAAGAGCACACATGTCAGAAAATGATCATTGAAAGCTAGGTCTTATGGTCAATTCGCACCTCAGTACCCTTGGACAAATTTCGTAGTTGACATGCATACTTTTTCCACTCGTTAAATCGATCAATTAAATAACTTGTGATCATTAGTGTACTGAGTAATTGTATGTCTAGATGTTTCTATTTCGATTTCTAATGTGGTAATGGTGATAGAAATAAAATAAGAAATAGAAATTTGAAATTGAAATTGACATTGAATAGAATATAAATACAAATTAACATGTACATGTAGGAATTGTCATAGAAATTGACATGTACGTTAAAATCAAATTGAAATAAAATTAAAAATTGCAATGTACATGAATCTATGGTTAAAATTTCACAAGTACATTGAAATCAATGCACTAGAAATTGAACAAAGCTAAAATAGAATTAGAACTGAAACGTACACTAAAATCAATGTGTTTTAAAATCACATGAACTTTAAAATAAGCTCATTAAAAATTGAGATGTCCAAGGAAATCAATGTGACAAAATATGAAGGTGACATTGAAGATAAATTCAAATTGACTCTTTTAATGTAACCAATTATGTACAGAGAGAGTTAACAATTAGTCAAAGAGCACACATGTCAGAAAACGATCATTGAAAACTAGGTCTTATGGTCAATTTGAACCTCAGTACCCTTGGAAAAATTCCATAGTTGACATGTAGACGTTTTCCACTCATTCACTCAATCAATTAAATAACTTGTGATCATCAATGTATTCAGTAATTGTATGTCTAGATGTTTCTATTTCAATTTCTAATGTGGTAATGGAGATAAGAATAAAATAAGAAATTGAAATTTGAAATTGAAATTTGAAATTGAAATTGACATTGAATAGAATATAAATACAAGTTAACATGTACATGTAGGAATTGTCATAGAAATTGACATGTACGTTAAAATCAAATTGAAATAAAATTTAAAATTGCAATGTACATGAAATCAATGTGTTAAAATTTCACACGTACATAGAAGTCAATGCGCTAGAAATTGAACAAAACTGAAATAGAATTAGAACTGAGATGTACACTAAAATCAACGTGTTTGAAAATCACATGAACTTTAAAACAAGCTCATTAAAAATTGAGATGTCCAAAGAAATCAATATGAAAAAATATGAAGGTGACATTGAAGAGAAATTGAAATTGACTCTTTTAATGAAACCAATTATCTACAGAGAGAATTAACAAGTAGTCAAAGAGCACAAATGTCAGAAAAAAATCATTGAAAACTAGGTCTTATGATCAATTCGCAGATCAGTACCCTTTGACAAATTCCGCAGTTGACATCTATACTTTTTGTACAAGTTGACTCAATCAATTAAATAACTTGTGATCATCAACGCACCGAGTAATTTTATGTCTAGATGTTTCTATTTCGATTTATAATGTGGTAATGGAGATAGGAATAAAATGAGAGATAGAAATGAGAATAGAAATTTGAAATTGAAATTGACATTGAATAGAATATAAATACAAATTAACATGTACATGTAGGAATTGTCATAGAAATTTTCATGTACGTTAAAATCAAATTGAAATAAAAATAAAAATTGCAATGTACATTAAATCTATGTGTTAAAATTTCACATGTACATTGAAATGAATGCGCTAGAAATTGAACAAAGCTGAAATTGAAATAGAACTTAATTGTACACTAAAATCAATGTGTTTGAAAATCACATGAACTTTAAAATAAGCTCATTAAAAATTGAGATGTCCAAGGAAATCAATGTGACAAGATATGAAGGTGACATTGAAGAGAAATTGAAATTGGCTCTTTAAATGAAACCAATTATGTATAGAGAGAGTTAACAAGTATTCAAAGAGCACTCATGTCAAAAAACAATCATTGAAAACTAGGTCTTATCGTCAATTCGCACCTCAGTACCCTTGGACAAATTTCGTAGTTGACACGCAGACTTTTCCCACTCGTTAACTCAATCAATTAAATAACTTTTGATCATCAATGTACTGAGTAATTGTATGTCTAGATGTTTCTATTTCGATTTCTAATGTTGTAATGGAGATAGAAATAAAATAAGAAATAGAAATGGAAATAGAAATTTGAAATTGAAATTAACATTGAATAGAATATGAATACAAATTAACATGTACATGTAGGAATTGTCATAGAAATTGACATGTACGTTAAAATCAAATTGAAATAAAAATAAAAATTGCAATGTACATGAAATATATGTGTTAAAATTTCAGATGTACATTCTAATCAATGCGCTAGAAATTGAACAAAGCTGAAATAGAATTAGAACTGAAATCTACACTAAAATCAACGTGTTTGAAATTCACATGAACTTTAAAATAAGCTCATTAAAAATTGAGATGTCCAAGGAAATTAATGTGACAAAATATGAGGGGGACATTGAAGAGAAATTGAAATTGACTCTTTTAATGTAACCAATTATGTACAAAGAGAGTTAACAAGTTTTCAAAGAGCACACATGTCAGAAAACGATCATTGAAAACTAGGTCTTATGGTCAATTCGCACCTCAGTAACCTTGGACAAATTCCATAGTTGACATGTAGAATTTTTCCACTCGTTACCTCAATCAATTAAATAACTTGTGATCATCAATGTATTTAGTAATTGTATGTCTAGATGTTTCTGTTTCGATTTCTAATGTGGTAATGGAGATAGGAATAAAATAAGAAATGCAAATGGAAATACAAATTTGAAATTGAAATTGACATTGAATAGAATATAAATACAAATTAACATGTACATGTAGGAATTGTCATAGAAATTGGCATGTACGGTAAAATCAAATTGAAATAAAATTAAAAATTGCAATGTACATGAAATCAATGTGTTAAAATTTCACACATACATTGAAATCAATGCGCTAGAAATTCAGCAAAACTGAAATAGAATTAGAACTGACATGTACACTAAAATCAAGGTGTTTGAAAATCGCATGAACTTTAAGATATGCTCATTAAAAATTGAGATGTCCAAAGAAATCAGTGTGACAAAATATGAATGCGATATTGAAGAGAAATTGATTTTGACTCTTTTAATGAAACCAATAATGTACAGAGAGAGTTAACAAGTAGTCAAAGAGCACACATGTCAGAAAACGATCATTGAAAACTAGGTCGTTATGGTCAATTCGCACCTCAGTACCCTTGGACAAATTTCGTAGTTAACATTTAGACTTTTTCCACTCGTTAACTCAATCAATCAATAACTTGTTATCATCAATGTATTCAATAATTATATGTCTAGATGTTTATATTTCAATTTCTAATGTGGTAATGGAGATAGGAACAAAATAAGCAATACAAATGGAAATACAAATTTGAAATTGAAATTGACATTGAATAGAATATAAATACAAATTAACATGTACATGTAGGAATTGTCATAGAAATTGACGTGTACGTTAAAATCAAATTGAAATAAAATTAAAAATTGCAATGTACATGAAATCTATGTGTTAAAATTTCACACGTACATTGAAATCAATGGGCTAGAAACTGAACAAAGCATAAATAGAATTAGAACTGAAATGTACACTAAAATCAATGTGTTTGAAAATCACATGAACTTTAAAATAAGCTCATTAAAAATTGAGATGTCCAAGGAAATCAATGTGACAAAATATGAAGGTGACATTGAAGAGAAATTGAAATTGACTCTTTTAATGTAACAAATTATGTACAGAGAGAGTTAACAATAATTCAAAGAGCACACATGTCAAAAAATGATTATTGAAAACTAGGTCTTATTGTCAATTCGCACCTCAGTACCCTTGGACAAATTCTGCAGTTGACACGCAGAGTTTGCCACTCGTTAACTCAATCAATTAAATAACTTCTGATCATCAGTCTAGTGAGTAATTGTATGTCTAGATGTTTCTATTTCGATTGCTAATGTGGTAATCGAGATAGAAATAAAATAAGAAATAGAAATAGAAATAGAAATTTGAAATAGAAATTGACATTAAATAGAATATAAATACAAATTAGCATGTACATGTAGGAATTGTCATAGAAATTGACATGTACGTTAAAATCAAATTGAAATAAAAATAGAAATTGCAATGCACATGAAATATATTTGTTAAAATTTCACACGTACATTGAAATCAATGCACTAGAAACTGAACAAAGCTGAAATAGAATTAGAACTGAAATGTACACTAAAATCATTGTGTTTGAAAATCAGATGAACCTTAAAATAAGCTCATTAAAAATTGAGATGTCCAAGGAAATCAATGTGACAAAATATGAGGGTGACATTGAAGACAAATTGAAATTGACTCTTCTAATGTATCCAATTATGTACAGAAAGAGTTAACAAGTAGTGAAAGATAACACATGTCAGAAAACAATCATTGAAATCTAGGTCTTATTGTCAATTCGCACATCGGTACCCTTGAACAAATTATGTAGTTGACATGTAGACTTTTTCCACTCGTTAACTCAATCAATTAAATAACTTGTGATGATCAATGTACTGAGTAATTGTATGTCTAGATGTTTCTATTTCGATTTCTAATGTGGTAATGGAGATAGAAATAAAATAAGCAAAAGAAATGGAAATAGAAATCTCAAATTGAAATTGAGATTCAATAGAATATAAATACAAATTAACATGTACATGTAGGAATTGTCATAGAAATTTACATGCACATTAAAATCAAATTGAAATAAAATTAAAAATTGCAATGTACATGAAATCTATGTGTTAAAATTTCACACATACATTGAAATCAATCCGCTAGAAATTGAACAAAGCTAAAATAGAATTAGAACTAAAATATAAACTAAAATCAATGTGTTTGAAAATCACATGAACTTTAAAATAAGCTCATTAAAAATTGAGATGTCCAAGGAAATCAATGTGACAAAATATGAAGGTGACATTGAAGAGAAATTGAAATTGACTCTTTTAATGTAACCAATTATGTACAGAGAGAGTTAACAATTAGTCAAAGCGCACACATGTCAGAAAACGATCTTTGAAAACTAGGTCTTATGGTCAGTTTTCACCTCAGTACCCTTGGACAAATTCCATAGTCGACATGTGGACTTTTTCCACTCATTCACTCAATCAATTAAATAACTTGTCATCATCAATGGATTCAGTAATTGTACGTCTAGATGATTCTATTTCGATTTCTAATGTGGTAATGGAGATAGGAATAAAATAGGAAATACAAATGGAAATACCAATTTGAAATTGAAATTGACATTGAATAGAATATAAATACAAATTAACATGTACATGTAGGAATTGTCGTAGAAATTGGCATGTACATTAAAATCAAATTGAAATAAAACTAAAAATTGCAATGTACATGAAATCAATGTGTTAACAAAACTGAAATAGAATTAGAATTGAGATGTACACTAAAACCAATGTGTTTGAATCACATGAACTTTAAAATAAGCTCATTAAAAATTGAGATGTCCAAAGAAATCAATGTGACAAAATATGAAGGTGACAATAAAGAGAAATTGAAATTGACTCTTTTAATGAAACCAATTATCTACAGAGAGAGTTAACAAGTAGTCAAACAGCACACATGTCATAAAACAATCATTTAAAACTAGGTCTTATGGTCAATTCACACCTCAGTACCATTGGACAAATTCCGTAGTTGACATTTAGACTTTTTCCACTCGTTAACTCAATCAATTAAATAACTTGTGATCATCAACGTACTGAGTAATTGTATGTCTAGAAGTTCATATTTCGATTTATAATGTGATAATGGAGATAGGAATAAAATGAGAAATAGAAATGGAAATAGAAATTTGAAATTGAATAGAATATAAATACGAATTAACATGTACATTGAAATCAATATGTTAAAATTTCACTCGTACATTGAAATTGATGCGCTAGAAACTGATCAAAATTGAAATAGAATTAGAAATGAGATGTACACTAAAATCAATGTGTTTGAAAATCACATGAACTTTAAAATAAGCTCATTAAAAATTGAGACGTCCAAGGAAATCAATGTGACAAAATATGAATGTGACATTGAAGCGAAATTGAAATTGACTCTTTAATGAAACCAATTATGTACAGAGAGAGTTAACAAGTCGTCAAAGAGCACACATGTCAGAAAATGATCATTGAAAACTAGGTCTTATGGTCAATTGGCACCTCAGTACCATTGGACAAATTCCGTAGTTGACATTTAGACTTTTTCCACTCGTTAACTGAATCAATTAAATAACTTGTGATCATCAATGTATTCAATAATTGTATGTCTAGATGTTTATATTTCGATTTCTAATGTGGTAATGGAGATAGGAACAAAATAAGAAATCCAAATTTGAAATTGAAATCGACATTGAATAGAATATAAATACAAATTAACATGTACATGTAGGAATTGTCGTAGAAATTGACATGTACGTTAAAATCAAATTGAAATAAAAATAAAAATTGCAATGTACATGAAGTCTATGTCTTAAAATTTCACACGTACATCAAAATCAATCCGCTAGAAATCAAAATGTACATGTAGGAATTGTCATAGAAATTGACATGTACGTTAAAATCAAATTGAAATAAAATTAAAAATTGCAATGTACATGAAATCAACATGTTAAAACTTCAAACGTACATTGAAATCAATGTGCTAGAAATTGAACAAAACTAAGATAGAATTAGATTTGAGATGTACAGTAAAATCAATGTGTTTGTTAAAATCACATGAAATTTAAAATAACCTCGTTAAAAATTAAGATGTCCAAAGAAATCAATCTGACAAAATATGAAGTTGAGATTGAAGAGATTTAGAAATTGACACTTTTAATGAAACCAATTATGTACATAGACAGTTAACAAGTAGTCAAAGAGCAAACATGTCAAAAAACAATCATTGAAAAGTAGGTCTTATGGTCAGTTCGCACCTCAGTACCCTTGGACAAATTATGTAGTTGACGTGTAGACTTTTTCCAATAGTTAACTCAATCAATTAAATAACTTGTGGTCATCAACGTACTGAGTAATTGTATGCCTAGATGTTTCTATTTCGATTTCTAATGTGGTAATGGAGACAAGAATAAAATGAGAAATAGAAATGGAAATAGAAATTTTGAATTGAAATTGACATTGAATAGAATATAAATACAAATTAACATGTACATGTAGGAATTGTCATAGAAATTGACATGTATGTTAAAATCAAATTGAAATAAAAATAAAAATTGCAATGTACATGAATCTATGTGTTAAAATTTCACACGTACATTGAAATCAATGCGAAAGAAATTGAACAAAGCTAAAATAGAATTAGAACTGAAACGTACACTAAAATCAATGTGTTTTAAAATGACATGAACTTTAAAATAAGCTCATTAAAAATTAAGATGTCCAGGGAAATCAATGTGTCAAAATATGAAGGTGGCATTAAAGAGAAATTGAAATTGACTCCTTTAATGTAACCAATTATGTACAAAGAGAGTTAAAAATTAGTCAAAGAGCACACATGTCAAAAAATGATCATTGAAAACTAGGTCTTATTGTCAATTCGCACCTGAGTACCCTTGGACAAATTCCGTAGCTGACACACAGACTTTGCCAATCGTTAACTCAATCAATTAAATAACTTTTGATCATCAGTGCATTGAGTAATTGTATGTCTAGATGTTTCTATTTCGATTGCTAATGTGGTAATGGAGATAGAAATAAAATAAGAAATAGAAATGGAATTAGAAATTTGAAATTGAAATTGACATTGAATAGAATATAAATACAAATTAATATGTACATGTAGGAATTATCATAAAAATTGACATGTACGTTAAAATCAAATTGAAATAAAATTAAAAATTGCAATGTACATGAAATCAATGTGTTCAAATTTCACACGTACATATAAATCAATGCGCTAGAAATTCAACAAAACTTAAATAGAATTAGAACTGAGATGTACACTAAAATCAATGTGTTTGAAAATCACATGAACTTTAAAATAAGCTCATTAAAAATTGAGATGTCCAAAGAAATAAATGTGACAAAATATGAAGGTGACATTGAAGAGAAATTGAAATTGACTCTTTTAATGAAACCAATTATCTACATAGAGAGTTAACAAGTAGTCAAAGAGCACACATGTCAGAAAAGAATCATTGAAAACTAGGTCTTATGGTCAATTCGTAGCTCAGTACCTTTGGACAAATTCCGTAGTTGACATCTAGACTTTTTGTACTAGTTGACTCAATCAATTAAATAACTTGTGATCATCAATGTACTAAGTAATTGTATGTCTAGATGTTTCTATTTCGATTTATAATGTTGCAATGGAGATAGGAATAAAATGACAAATAGAAATGGAAATAGAAATTTGAAATTGAAATTGACATTGAATAGAATATAAATAGAAATTAACATGTACATGTAGGAATTGTCATAAAAATTGACATGTATGTTAAAATCAAATTGAAATAAAAATAAAAATTGCAATGTACATGAAATCTATGTGTTAAAATTTCACACGTACAGTCAAATCAATGCGCTATAAATTGAACAATGCTGAAACAGAAATAGAACTGAAATGTACACTAAATCAATGTGTTTGAAAATCACATGAACTTTAAAATAAGCTCATTAAAAATTGACATGTCCAAGGAAATCAATGAGACAAAATATGAAGGTGACATTGAAGAGAAATTGAAGTTGACTCTTTTAATGAAACCAATTATGTATAGAGAGAGTTAACAAGTAGTCAAAGAGCAGTCATGTCAAAAAACGATCATTGAAAACTAGGTCTTATGGTCAAATCGGTCCTCAGTACCCTTGGACAAATTCCGTAGTTGACACGTAGAATTTTCCAGAGGAGCATATGATTGATGTGTTCATAGGGTATTTAAAGGATAATATCCAACATGATGTTCGCCTTTAGGAACTTTATTCATTAGAGAAGGCATTCAGGTTAGCAAGAAAAATGGAAAGCAAAATTATGGCAACCAGGAAGCATACCACTCACAACTATAAAGACGGAATTGTTGTTGCCCCTAGTCTTCCACAACCTATAAGGTTGACACCACAACAATTGGAAGAAAAAAGAGCAAAAGGGCTTTGTTACAGTTGTGGTAGCAAATACACTAAGGGTCATAAGTGTGCTGAGAAGAAATTATTCTACATAGATTGTGAAGAGGAAGAAGAAAAGGAGCAAGAAAGGTCAAAAGAAGAGGATATACTCCAGGAACAAAGCCTAGGTGAAGAACAAATAAATTCGACCATATCTTGTAATCCATTGGCGGGAATTACCACTCCTCAAACCATCAAGATAGAAGGACAAATCAAGAAGAAAAAGGTAATAGTGTTGATTGATTCAGGAAGTACCCACAATTTTATTCTTTGTAAGATAGCAAAAGAATTGAATTGCTTCCTATATCCAGCACCAGAGTGTCAAGTGATGGTTGCAAATGGAGAAACGATAAATTGCTCTGGAAAGTGCCATAATATCAAGCTATTCATGGGAGAATATGTATTGACTAGCACAATGCTTTCCATTCCAAATGGGAGGTGCTGATGTTGTACTAGGAGTCCAATGGTTACAATCCTTGGGTACAATAGCTTTTAATAAGAACTTTTCATGAAATTTTCTACGGAAGGAAAGGAAGTTGAATTAAGGGGTATTGCAGGGAAATCGATAAAGATAATAAGCTCTAATGGTATGACAAAGCTTCTAAAAAAGGAACAAAGAGGTGTAATTGCACAATTATGTTCGCTTATTGTTTCCACATCGAAATCATCTATTTCTCTAGATCTCCAAAAAGTCTTGGACAATCATTCCAAGGTATTTGAGACTCCCAAAGGTCTCCCACCTATTCGTGATCATGATCATGCTATTCATCTAATTCCAAGAAGTGTTCCTCCAAACATCAGGCCATATAGATATCCATATGCCCAAAAGAGTTTTACACAGAAGCATCAAGAACTACTCAAGTGTTGAGGACAACACTTTTTGAAGGAGAGATGTTAGGCCCCTATACTACTAGTGTAACCCCTTATTGTTATTAGTACAACCCCCTTATTATATTGATGTACCCATGTAGTGCCCATATTGTTATTATTGTGCCCAATAGAAGCCCACTATTGTTATTATTGTGCCCTTACATTATTATTGTTATGTCGGCTCTGATTATATTATATCCCCTTAGACTCCTATATATAGAAAGGAGGTCTTTTCATTTTTATCATCCAAGAATTGTTCATTTATGTAATGTAAAGGAGGTTGCCCCCTCGAAGAGGCTAAATTGTAAGGTGTTTATCTTTCTTTTATATCTTTTTGTGAGTTTGTTTCATAACAGGAGCTCTTATGGAACTCACACCATTTTTCCACATCCTTCTTTGTCCTCGTTGTGTTGTTCTTTTCTTGCATTTTCGGTGGGTTTTCCTGGGTCACCTTGCCTTGGCTTTGTCCTTTTCCCTATGGTTTGGGGGCATCTTTCCCTTGCTTCAGATTCACAAATCCAAAGTAGCACTTCTTTTGTTTAAGCTTATACTCAATCTTAACAGTGTATTGGTATGTCGTGCTGAGTGAGGAGATGTCCAGGAACTCCATCTCATCCTGGTTGTACTTGTGTAGGCAACCGCGGTACTTGAGTACCAAATGTCGATCAAAATCCTTGATACCCAACTTCATGCGAAGGGTATGAAAAACATTAGAGAATTCGACACGTCTTGGTCCCTCCCCTACTGTGGCGTGGTCCAATTTATGTATTTATCCTCATAGCTCCCGACAAGGTAGTACTATTCCCTTATGGCATGCTAGAATGAATTCCAAGAGGGTGTGGTTGAAAATAGTGAGGGTGTACTTTTGTCCTTCTTCTCACAATAGGTTTCTCAACAATCCTTGATGTGGGGGGCGACTTTGAGACTGAAGATTGAAGAATATGAAGAGTTGTTTGCATCTTCAATTGAAATAAGAAGATATCTAAGGAGCTATGATGTAGAAACATCGAAAAAAGTTTGAATGACCAAGAAGGTCAAACCTTTTAATAAAGGAGTTGCTTCCTCAAAGTGTGGATTTTCATTAGATTAGGAGAATTCTTTGTTTGCATGTAATCCATTTATTATTAGGAATTTTTTAAGAGAGGATTGAATAAGTTTGAGAGGTTTTGTTTTGAAACTAAAATTGGGTCATCTAATCCATTATTCATGGATCTAGAAGCTGGTTTCCCGGTTATGCATTTATTTATGCTTGAAATTAATAAAATGAGCAGTGTGGAGCTAGTGTGATTTGAATTGACTTATGCCCAAATCAATCCTTTTGCAATCATATTGCTCTATGCTTGAATGCATATACATATATCATAATGCTTGAACACATATACATATATCATAAATATTGCAGGGAATCTATGTCACACCCAAACTCTAGTTTTAATCCCAGTAATTAGAGACAAAGACAATGACAAATTGTTCCAAGACCATTTGAGTGGGAGGCCTGTAAGTACAAAGGAGATGAGGTCATAATATGTGGGTAGAGAAATACATTACTTAGTTTCTTTTAAATCCGACATGAGTGTGTCATTTGACGGGAGCTGAGGTGACAAAACTTAAAGTTATGTTATGGAATTTGTCACGAGACAGATTTGCTAGGAGCTCTTTCCTAGAAGATATAAGGAGTTGCACATAGAGCAACGCTGGGATGATGAGGACCAAGATGATGTGGAGGAGTTGATGAGGTGGACCCAACATATTGGATAATAAGGAGTTAAGTGGAAAGGTAAAGAGTTATTACCCGGAAGATATTTTTCCCCGGTTGATCCACAAAAGTGATACATAACAAATGTCCGGGGCTTGAAGGAGCAGGGTGGCATGTCAAGTGGATAGGACCAACAACCATTCCATGGGTGTATTCTCCTAGAATTTCTAAGGAATTAGCTTGTAAAGTAAGTGGAGCTAGGTGACTTGTCCTGGAAGTGGTTCAGGTTAAAAGGCTTTAAAAATGTTAGGGGATGAAACTTGGAGTGTGGCATTAGAGAAGAATATTCACATCCTGGAGTTTATCTCCCCTAAAGGTTTCAAAAGAACATTCGTTTATGAAAGGATGAGGTGACGTGTTGAGGTATGGACACACTTCTTCCTCCGAGTTATTTCCATAGAAACTTTAAGCATGGGCTTGTGTGATTGTTAACAAAATGTTAGGATACAGGTTTAACCACTATGATCATGAGCATGGATGTATGGGTCGTTGTTGGTAAGATTTGGTGTTAAGAATAGATTGTTGCATGTATATAATAGAATGGTATTTATGAATGCTTGCTATGGTGGTTATTTTAGGAGTTTTGACTCCATTTTTAATATAGCTTGAATATGGTGGTTTTGTAACATAAAGGTAATCCTCCCACTCGACATTTTTTTTTATAAACACTTATAATTTGGGACTTGGTCCCAAGTCTTGGTTGCAATGGTTCTATATGGATTTTGAGGTTCTTTCTCAAATTTGAATGGGAATGTATATAGTTAAATTTAACCCTTAGGCCTACACCATTAATGGTATCAAAGTAAGATGATCTGCTTGGTTAAATTTATAGAGGCAGGAGCAATTTTTTTTATATTAGAGGTCTATTACTTAGATCTCCATTGTTGATTCATGGAAAGTTGTTATAATGGTGCGAAGGTTACAAGACAGGATTGTTAGTTGGAGAGCGTGTATTGAAGAGGAAGAGCCAAGCACAAGTTTTGGAGTAGATTGAAACAAGAAAAGTAAAGTACAAATTGATGTTTATAAATCAATATTGAGCAACAAGACAACTGATAGAGATAACTTTGCAGTCAATAAAGAAGACTGAGAGATTGCAGAAGAAATTGGATGACAGTTAATGAGTTTTGTTTTCAACTAATTTAAAATTGTTGAAGCAGGTAGCAGTATAAAAGAAAGGATACAGTGGCAATAGTTACAACTAGGAAATTATGATAGAGGAGAAAAGAGCAAGCAAAGCTCTTAAAGTAAAGGATTGTGGTAGAAAAAATTGCAATAAGGAATGATGTAAGTAGATTTGAATTAAAGACTGAAATTAAGGGAACAACGAAAGTTGTTAGGAGAAGAATATTATGAGCAGAAGCTAGAGGAGAGAAAAGGAGTGCTCAAAAGGTTCTAGAGGAAATAACTAGTATTATATAAAATCTAAGCTCGGGAGGAAGTTTGGCGAGGTATTAGTAGTAAGAATAGAGGCATGATACAACAGAAGGCTTGGTTGTAGCTCACAATGGGCATGGAGGAGCTCACAAAAAAAAAGATGAAGATGACCACAGACAACCAAAGGAAAATTTCATAAGTAAGCCACAATAAGAAGTAAGGGGATGCTGGAACAATTGACAAGAAAAAGAAGAAAATGAGTGATGAGGATTTTGACAAAGAGATGGATGAGATAAAGGCATAACCCAACAACCTAAATAAGTTGCTACAAAGGGGAATCAAAGAATAATTAAAACAATTATTGTATGTAGGGAAAAAATTTAAGTGGCTTGTTAAGGACTTATTTCTTGAGAAATTATTGCAAAAAATGGAGAGATAGGAGACACTCATGACAATTGAATACAAGATGAGAGAATCGATTTGTGAACCAAAGAAAGGACAAATCCTTGGATAAGAGGAGAATGATGATGGGATGACAAGAAGGCTGTGTTAAAGGTTCTCGATACCACGAACATATAGGGGGTCTCCTCCATGTGAATCCCAAATTAGACCTCACATCATTTGGATTAAGAGCCCCATCCACAGTATCGACCTGAACACCATAACACAAAGGTACGTTTTGGTTTCAATGGATAACATAAGATATTATATAGGTAAACCTTGAATAAGCAAGTAAGTTGACATTGTGAATCACTAATTGCAGGATGTAAAAGGAAACCTTCATGAGGGGAGACAAGAAGTAAGTCTCTAAGGTGAAGTAATAGTACTATCCTAGAAGAGGCACACAAGATCTTGGAAAGATTTATTATCGAAGTAGTTCACACATCGATATTAAAGTGAATACAACACACATTCAATAAGATGATTACCGAAGCCACATACATAGTTAATTATCTCCAGTACATATGGACACAACATATACCCTTAACATCCCAAGAATAGTACTAAAACATTTGTGATACATGCATGAAAATGTGTTGGCTCATAGAGCTTCAATTATAATGTGAAATATCCAAGTACATCAATTACAATGGCGAACATTATTTCCAATAGTGGAACATTAAGTCACTCATATCCCCATGACTCTTGAATTACCCTGATGACTCTTGGACTTCTAATGTGTCCTTTGGACTTCTAAACAACTCTTGAACTTCCAATGCCTTTCAGACTTCTCTATATGACTTTTGGACTTCTCCTAAAGACATTTTTTCCATATATGACTAAGTGAATTTCCACATTCCACATATGACTCTTGGAATTCGACACAATGAATTTTGTCTTTTACAATGATTACAATACTACATAATGACTTCCACATCATCATATGATGAGACTTGACATGTCGCTATCATTTGATGACTGATGACATGGACTTTTTGTAGTGGTGACATAAGTACCACTCTTTATTTGCTCTTTGTTTATCTTCTGATCATGGTGCTTTATCCCTCCAAAGGGTCTTCAATCTTGGAGTTATTCGGGTGCTTTGATTATCAAGTTTCAAGTGTGTTCTTGGTTCTTTTCATGCTTCCTTTGTTTATCCTCTTTTCCCGATCTTCCTCGTGTGTGATTTCCATGAGGTATTTGGAAGACATGCTTTTGTAAGCACCCATGACGAGTAACTATCAGCCTAAAAATCTCCTAATCTACCATGTTTTATGCATATTTTTTGTTTATACCTTTTCGGTGCGCTCAAAAGGGTCAAAGGTGCTTCTAGGCGCATCAGTGCACTTTGAAAAGATGAAGGGTTGAAGAAGGAAATATTCGAGGCTTCATCATGAGCTCATGTACTCATGGGAATAAGGCAGTAAAGGTATTCCAAGTGTGTTGTTTGCTTAAGGGAGAGAAAGAGAGCATAGGGCACACTCCTAAAGGTTGAAGGATGAGGCTTTGTGCCTTCAAAGTGCACTCATGATTTAAATAATCCAAGGATGGAACATTCCTTCGTGTCGAAGGAGTGCGCATTCCTTCGGGTCAAAGGAGCGCTCTCAAGGAGCGCGCATTTCTTTGGGTCGAACGATTGCACTCAAGGAGGGTGCATTCCTTCGTGTTGAAGGAGTGTGCTCAAAGGAAACCAATGAGGACACATGGCACAAATATGAAGGCAGAAGTATGAAGCTTCATGCCTTCATAGTGCGCTCATGTGCTTAAGAGACCAAAGAGGGTGAATAACACAAGTCGAAAGGTTGAAGGATGAAGCTTCATACCTTCGAAGTGCTCTCATGCGCTCAAAGATTCAAGAGGGCACATGACGCATTGTAAAAGGCTGAAGGGTGGAGGTTAAGGCCTTTGGGGTGCACTCATGCACTCAAGGAGGGCACATTCCATCAGGTTGAAGGAGTGCTCCCAAGGAGGGTGCATTCCTTCAGGTCAAAGGAGTGTGCTCAAAGGAAGGCTTCATTTTTAAAAGGTGTAGTTCAGAATAAGGAAGGGGAAAGATCAATGAAGGAGTGCGGTTTGTACTCTTAGAAGGTGCATGGTATAATAATGAAAAATGAAGGATCTCCCATCAAGGCTTTGGAGTGCTCTCATGCGCTCTTATCCTTAATGAGCTTGCTTTGCAACCAAAATTTGTCTAAGTCTGGGTGATAAGGAAGGGGTGAACATGATGAGTTTAAACGTAAAATCATCTGCGACTCATACCAAATCATTGAAGAAACATAAACAAGCTTGAAAAATTATAAACATACATCAGAATGCCACTTTGTACACATTCCCCAAGTACAACAAGTGAAGTGTGCACAACTGCGACCCAAGAGTGTCGTTTTATAACAACAAAGATGTTATGACTATGAAATGCACCTAAATATGTTCTAATCATTGTGACAACACTTGAGATTATTCAAAGACACTTTAAACTCATAGAATAACATGAGGTGACACTTGGTGATCTAAGAAACACTAGATACGACGATGGTAGTAGGCTCCAAAATTTGCAAGTAGTGAAATTTTGGAGGGTGTTATAGCAGCGACAACACTTGACAACACACTGGGCGGACTTCAAATTCTCTATCTAGGAACAAATTTCAGTTAAGGGTCATACCTTCAGGAAGTATTTATTGCCTCAATTTCCCATTTTTGACCTAGATTTATACATAGCATCTCACTTTTCTCTACTCAGTTGAACACACATAAAAGATACACCCTAGCACAATTGCTTCAACGCAGGAAAGGGTAATGTGCACAATGAGTTTATGATATTTAGAGTATAATTTTTCATCTCTGGTGGTCCTCCACTACCAAGAGGCCTGGAAATTACCCCTGATGAAGTCACTTTTGGAGCATAAACATTGCTTTGTAGCAAGCGAGCTTGGTTAGTACCCCGACGAAGTTGCTTGCTTCACCTCCTTGCGCAGGAATCCTTTCCCTTCCTTCACCCTTTATTTATTTATTTAATAGAAATGTGCATCGACACTTATTATTTTCAATGGGTGGAAGAGGGATCTCGACTTATTGAGAGTAGAGGAGGTTGACCCTTTAGAGAAGTATTTTAAGACCTCTGATTTAGGTTTGCTTGCTTTAGATTTCCCCTTATACCTTCTGTACTATATTGGACAAGGGTTAACAAAAAAGTAGAAATATACCAAGTTAAGCAATTTAGGTGCTAGCATAAGTGTGGATCTAATAGGTTCCCTCAAGGTTCTCCTATTGGATGAATCGTATTTTCCACCTAGACTTACCTCAACCGATGGCATTTTTCCAAACAAAGAAGGAGAACAACAGAAAGCCAAGCATTGTGGTTGTCATACTTGTATTTTATTCCATGAAAAAGTCCCTTTTGAGCCATGCAATTTTTCACACAAGGTCTTATTAAGCAAATACAAAATAAAGGCATACAAAACCAAAAGAAGAAACAAGAGACAAAGTAAATGGAGACTGAAGCCAAAAACATCATTAAAAAAAAAAACAGATGCAAAGATCAGATGGAGAGCAAGACAAAAGGTGGATGTAATGCAGGAGGAACTAAATGCGACTAATCCTACTCCTAACCTAACCAACTAAAAGGTTAGGGCTAAGTGTAATAATTTTCCAATGTAGTGATCATCATTCCCGACCTGCAACTGCAAAGATACAAGCAATTAAAAGAAATATAAAATTATGTGCAATAGAAAAGATAAGAACTTTGAAAACTTGCACAATAAAATGAAGGTCTAGCTTGTTACCAAAAGTTTGTGACATACCGAATAATGCGATCTCATTTTGAACTTTACCTTGTTGTTTGAAATGTTGATTATATAAACCTTGTAGGTTTCTTGTGAATACACATTCATACACACTCTCAGTTTTTGCAAGCATTAAAAAGGATCGAAACTTTCTATTTGCATAGGAGATTTTCATGTAAGATTTCTCTAACCATTCAGTGATTGGATATTTATATTAAAGACAACCAATTTGAAAACCCTGAAACTTATAGGAAAATGAATTTTCAATTAATGTATTCAAAACATAACGAGAATCTTTGGTATTATGATCAGATTGGTTGATTAACATATAAGATTCTCGATTCTCTATTGGTTCCATTTGTATCCAATTACATGCAAAGTCAACATAAGAAATCTTAGGGAATTCAAGACAATTATTTAGATTATAGAACTAGGAAACCAATAGGATACTGAGTTGACAAAATCTTAGAAACATATGTCATATCAAACTCAGTACTAACACAAGGGTTTTGGTCTGTTGAATGATTGGAGCAATTAAATTTATTCTAGAAGATAAAAAGTGGCATAGAGATGATGAGCTTGATGATATGTACAAAACAGATAATAAGATGATCAAATTCGGAAGGGTTTAACAAAGAAAAATCCTTCAACCCAAAATGACCTTTATCTTGATAATCAAAATGATAGACTTTGAAAATGTGAGGATCCATGAAATATGTGCTTTCCAACCCTTGGTCTAACTTAAGGTGTTGACATGAAAATGAGCTAACCAAACAAGATTATTTCATATGATCATAAATTCGATCTTGAGGATTTAAAATATTAACTCGGAAACACTGAAAGTTCCTCGAGAATGAACTCATAATCAGTGGATGAATATCAAAGAAAGATATATGCATGAAAACATAGATCCATGTTAGTTCACATATCTCAACATGATTGTGAGAACTTGACATAACCATCAAAAGGAGCTGAAATGCCCCGACTTCCTGATAGGTCTCTAAACTTTCTGATGACAGTTCATCAAGTCTATATGGTTTGGAAAAATCAATTGGTAAAGGTGCACCACTATCATCTGATGTATCAATGAAAACACTATCAATGCCATTGGTTTGATCATGTTTAGGATTAAGGATATCATATTCTTGATGGATAGGAAATTTAAATACCTCAATCCCTTGATCATTCAGAGTTTGAACATATTTCTCTTGACTTACGAAATATTTACAATTGAATAGATCATGAATAATAGATTCAAGCTTTTCATCCTTTGATTGTAGTATCACACCATCTTGTACCTAACTGCAGCCATGATCAACCAGATAAATATTGAAAGGATTTAAGGGGCCTATTGGTGTGACATATTTATCAAACATATCTGGGTATAACGGATAGTGTGCTAGACACGAAGAAGGATTGAAAGAATTGGGAGGAGGAGCAACAATTGTATTTAAATCAGATTGAACTTGAAAGAACAATGAATCAACATCATTGCAATCAGTGTAATGGTAAAATATATGCATTACTAATATGGAACTCACATTGACCAGGATCTTCCAAATATTCAAGAACCTGAGAAATTACCCCTTCAGATTTGTCATCCAAAGATGTATGAATTAAAGAAGATTCAGGATAATTCTGGATTAAAAAAGCATCCCAATTTACAAATGAAAATTGTAAATTGTGAAAAATAAATTATGAATTGATACCTTGCAATTCCAAGCTATCAGAGGAAGAGAAGATATCACCCAATATACTTGGACATTCACCACCGTATGTGTTAATGGAAACATGGATATCATGGTGATGGTGTTATACATGAAATTCACTCCCTCCCTTTTTCTTTTTACAACTTCCCTTCCTAAGATAATCATGATAAAAGAGAATCGAAAATCCTTTAAAATTTGCTTAATTAGAAGGGTGATATCAAGTTTGTAGATATGACTGTTTATCTTACATTTCTCGAAATCAATGATGCAAATTAGTTCACCAGGTCAAAATATACATAATTTTTAATCTCTGTGCCATTCTCGATGAGTGTAAGCTTTAATCACTTTCTGTTGTTAGCCTCCCTCTCATGTGTTAAAAACAATTCTAAGTCCAAAATAATTAAATTAATTAAAATCAATAAAGTTGGATTTAATCCTACCTTTCTAGATTAAGTTTGTTCCTCATGGTTAGGAGTCAGTTTAGGCCTAGTTGGTTGAGAGATTCTCTTCAACTAGTTAGGCTCCTAGATTAGTTTTTGGTTGAGAGATTTGCTCAACCATAATGTCCAAGATAGACACACTATCTTGATACAAATTCTCCTCATGTATTTATATGTATCATACACATTATTTTAATAATGAGAGTGTGAGGAATACATCAAGGCTGAGGGATTTTCCGCAATGTCTAGTTTGGGTCTATTTATGTTGTTTATTTTATTAGTGTTTTATTAGTTGATTAAATTCCTTCATGTGGTATGGGAGCACACGATTTTTCTCTTTGGGATTAATATATTGTTGTTTTCTTCCAGAAAATTCTGCGAAAACATAATTAATTATTTCAAAGAGACATACAAAGCAGCCATTAGACCAGAGCGTATATATTTCGAGACCAGAAGTCCTCATTTTGTGTAATTGGGAGAAGGGATTTCTTTGGCAAGAGAAACACAACAATCTAGAAAATCATTAGATGTTATTTATTCATGGGTTCATCTATCATAAAAGTTGACAGCAGAAGATGGAATGGTAATAGGCAATCTTCAACGAGGCAAAAGTCGCCAAGTTTTCCTTGCTTCAGACTCCATGATACTGGTCTGCGATTTTGTTGTGGAGAGTTGTTCAGAAAAGTTCCGCATGAGGTTGAAAGCGATAGAATGATATAGTTGCAACCTGAGGATAAAAAGCAACACATTGCAAGTTTGTAGTCACGCATTACTACTGCCGTTGGGGTAAAATTTGGTGGGAAAGTAGATGCACATTGTTGTACCTACAGGGACGTATTTCAAATGATGAGGGGATCGATGTCATTGCTATCGTTTTTCATATTTTCACTGGAGCCATTCACATTTGTGTTAGATTGAAAGGGATCCAACCTATTTCGAGAGACTTGAAGCCTATGCGAGATCACCTAATTACTTATGCGAGATCACCTAATTACTTATGTTGTCTTTATGCATGTTGTACCTATCATCCTTCATATTTACTTGTGTGTGAGTAGCTTACATTACCTACGTTGGCTTAGACTTACCTCAACTATTGAAACATAGATTGATACCCATTAATATGTAGCCTAAAGCTTTACATCAACTCCCCCTATTGTTGTCATTCCACCTTCTTACTCTTTCATGTTTCTGTTGAAATACAGTGGCTGAGGACTCTGTTTATTACAACCCTCTGCACCTAATTTCCTCCTTCTCCTCCCCTCTCCATCATCGCTTCAACTTTAGTTCAAGCTGTCTCACTTCCATGTGTAGGGCACCAAAAGAAGAAACCATTTCTCTTTGAGATTGCTCCATATACCCCCAGCATTTGGATTCATGAGTTGGCTTGAATCTCCCTCATTAAAGGCATATTGAACCAAACCCTCTTACCACCATCTTCATTTCGTGACAATTAGAGTGTTGCAAACCCATCTCATACCATCTTACAAGCACTCCTCTATTTAAGATGTCTTAGGCACTGGTCTACAATCAACCTAGAGGTTGTCTCTAGGAGGCTTTCTATGTCCCTTGTAGCTCTTGTGCTGTTGGTACAATTTGAAGCAACAACCCCTGTCGTCAAATCGATGGATTGCTTGACCTGACAGTGCAGAGGTACCCCCATACGTGAGGTGAAAATGTCCCTGTACTCCTCCATAGCCTTGTCCATCTACTGATGTTGTGTGGAGTAGCCCTATTTGGAAGTCATGGGCACAATATTCTTATTACCCTGAGGGTGAATCATAAGGAAAACAGATTTCCTGATCTTACTGCATTTCTTTACAGAGATCAAAGAGATGGCGGTAGGCGGGGCTACCTCCGTTATCTTGTATAGCTTATTGCCCAAAGTAATAATCACAAAGTGAGGTCTCGACTCATATATCGCATGTCACTTACACAAGTGTGGTTTCCCTAATAATACATTACAAACTTCAAGAGGAGAAACATCACATAGTACCTCATCCATGAAGGGCTTGATGCTGTAGGGAAGGTAACACTACTGGCTGATGCAGAGATCTCATCCTTGGTGAAGCCGCCCAATGGTGTACGACTGCGGATGTGTTGTAGTCAGTAGGCCTAAACACTTCATGACCTCTGCTGAAATGATGTTCTTTTGACTCTCATTGTCGACAATGAACTATAGCGGATAACCCTTCACCGACATCTATGAGTGGAAGAGGCATTCCCCCTCCTCTGGATCTTCAGGCTCATTATTTTGGATCTTGGTGGTGGCCATGGTGGCACTGGGCTTTGCGTCAATGATCTACTTCCCTGTGTCATTCCCCTTGTCAGGTTCTGACTCATAGTAGGAACATGCGTTAGATTCGAAAGCCTTCAACTTGGCCACCATTGACTACTTGGCCCGACACTCATGTTGTGAGTGGAGCTGTTAGGCCCCTATACTATTAGTGTAACCCCTTATTATTATTAGTACAACCCCCTTATTATATTCATGTACCCATGTAGTGCCCATATTGTTATTATTGTGCCCCATAGAAGCCCACTATTGTTATTATTGTACCCTTACATTATTATTGTTATGTCGGCTCTGATTATATTATGACCCCTTAGACTCCTATATATAGAAAGGAGGTTTTTTCATTTGTATCATCCAAGAATTGTTCATTTGTGTAATGTAGAGGAGGTTTCACCCTCGAATAAGTTGAAAATTGTAAGGTGTTTGTCTTTCTTTTCTATATTTTTGTGAGTTGGTTTCATAGCATTTGGTATCAGAGCTTTGGATTTTAGGGTTTCGCTGCTCCAAATAGGTCATCGTGGAATTTTCACTATAACTTTTTTTCTGCAACATTTCAGAAGAGAAAAAAAACCCATTTGAGATGAAATCACACTGAACCTCAAATCTAAATTTTAGAGCTTTTTGTGCTATATTTGCGGAGATATGATCTGAGGAAGTTGGTCTTTTTGGAGACTCCTGAATTACATTCCAAACAGATGACCTGGGGAAAATCATCATAACTTTCTCTCTGTGCATCGGATCGAAATTTCATAAGAAGGTAAAGAAAGAGGATGGATTGTAGTTTCTTGTCTATATTTTTCAAATCCAAAGGTCGAAACAATGACTCGTGGCACATCGTACAAGTTCGCTCTACTGAATTAGTCTATAATCAGGTCACTGTGGGAGATTTGGCATAACTCTTCCCTCGAGAATCCAATTTGGATCAGACTGGTGGCATTGGAAAGAGGATGTAGAGTGCTACTACAAATCGCAATTTCAAAATTGGATGATCCAAAATTATAGAGATACATCAGATTCAATATCAAGCTCCTACAAAGTGAAAAAGGGTGTGTAGTTTTTTTTAAATTTTTGCATAAGCTTGGTTTGAAAAATTAGTTTGAAGGAATTCAAAGGGCATAGTAAAGTATTATTATCAGTAATTGATGCCTCGAGGAAAGAAAATGCAAACACCTAGTAACCAACCTGAAAGCTCTAGCATGACTCATGAAGAAGAGGAAGAAATGCAACACAATATATCAAAATTACAAGACCAAGTGAAACAAATGTCACTTGCACAAAATGTAACAAAATCTAAGATGGATGGTTTAAAGAAATATGTAGAAGCTAAGATGGATGGTTTAAAGAAAGGCGTAGAAGCTAAAATTAATGACATGGATGCTAAGATGGATGATTTGAAGATAGATTTGATGACAGATTTGAAGATAGGAATGGAAGATTTGAAGACAGATTTGACAAAGTTTCTACAAGAAATTCTTACTAATGGTGAAAGGGTAGTAAAGGAAACTCATGATGAGAACAAAAGAAATGTTAATCATGATTTCATAG
>APFE030645588.1:0-18083 GCA_000404065.3 Pinus taeda
GTAGTGAACCGGGGGGTGAGAGGGGGGGTGGAGCCCCCCCTTCATTGCGCCGATTGCGCAGCGGGGGGATCACAGGGGGGGCGGCAGCCCCCCCTGTCCAGGGGGTTTGAGGGGTGTGGGTAGCCCCCCTCTACGGGGTCCGGGGCAGCGCCCCGAGAAATTTATTTTTTTGGACCCTATATTAGGTTGGGTGAACCTACCTATGGGTTTTGGTCCATGGTTTTGGACGCGATGGTTTTCGGTCCATGGTATTTGATGCTTCAACATGTATAAATATGTATTGTAACATTGAAAGGAAAATAATGAAAAATCAAGATGGTAGTCTCGGTTTTGGGATCCAGTGGGAAATCTCTGTGTATATGTGTTATGCTCTCGCATTTTTATTTTTCCTGTGATTTAGAATTCATATGTAGGTAATTTTTGTATGGGGTTAAAACCTACAACCTACTCCCAATTTATTGGAGTCCTGATCATAAAGCAAGACCATGTCACCTTCTGAGAAGACATGGGGTTTGACATTTTTGTTAAATTGTGCCTTGACACATTTCTTATGAGCTTCGTTAGCCAAAGCAGCATCACAATGGGTTTCATCTAATTGGATTACTTCCAGGAAACAAACCTCTTCTTCCTAAGTTTTTGGAAGTAGATCGACTATGAGCTTGAGAGATGAAATTTCACACTGAATCGGTAAGACCGCTTCCAGGCCATACACCAACTGAAAGGGTGTAAATCCAGTCGCATTTCTCACCGATGTCCTATATGCCCACAAAACTGAGTACAGGATTAAGTTCCAATTCTATTTGTGGACTCCAATCATCCTTTGCAGCATGCGCTTCAGGACTTTGTTGATGGCCTTAACCTGTCCGTTAGCTTGTGGATAATATGGAGTAGAACTGTCATGAGACAATCCTAATTTGGTAGCCATTCAACTATCATGTGATTGATAAATGCGATCCATGATCTGTGACTATAGATTGTGGAACACCAAATCTAGAGACTAGATGATTGTAAAAGAGAAGAGCACCCGTTTCTCCACTGTTGTTTAATGTAGGCATCGCCTTGGCCCATTTTGTAAAATAGTCAACTGCGACTATGATATGCCCATGCCCCTCAGCTGAGGTGGGGTTACATGTCATGAAATCTATGCCCCATTTGGCGAATGGCCCAACAACAACTACTGAATGCAATAGTGCTGGTGGTAGTCTGGTTTTGCAGTCGAAGATCTGACAAGCATGGCAACCTTTAACTTTGATTATGCAATCTTTGAATATAGTAGGTGAGAAGTAATCCGCTCGTAAGATATTTTGTGCCGTAGCGTAACCAGATTGATGCCCCCCACACACACCTGAATGAAAATCATTCAGGACTTTTTTGGCCTCCTCATGCATGAGGTGCCTTCGCAGAACTGTATCGACACCATGAAGGTAAAGTGTATCACCGATGATCATGTAGTCTTTGGCTTGGTATCGAGTATGCCATTGTTTGGAGCGAGAGGTGTTAGGCCTAAAGGTTTGGGTTTGGAGATAGATTAGTATATCTCCATACAACAGATCACTTGATGATATTAGAAATAGAGAGTCATCCATGATTGATACTTCATATGTTGAATCATGGGACGACAATGCGGGGTCGCATAGTAACTCTGCGAAAACTAGCGATTTCTTTGATTTGGATTTTGTGAATTCCAGATCAAACTCTTGCAAAATGGCTATCCATTTTGAATATTTTCCCCCTAGTAATTGATGTGACCAAATGTAAGTCATAAGATTGCAATCTGACAAAATGGTAGTTTAATCTGACAAAATGGTAGTTTTGCGAAAGAGGATATAGTGTCGAAATCTCTGTACTACTTGAACAACTGCTAGAGCCATCTTTTCAACATAGGAGTACTTGCTTTCTGTATCATTTAAGTTTCAGCTTAAATAGCAAACAAGATGTTCAATTCCATTGTCTTCTTGTACTAAAGCCATTGCGATGGTTGTATCTATTGTGACGAGATACAAGTTAAAGTCTTTTTGATAGTCAGGAGCGTACATTAATGATGTTTTTATTAGGGAATCTTTTAAAGCATCAAAGGAAGCTTGTGCAACCTAATCCCAGTTGAAGGGAACTTCCTTTTTCAAAAGACATGTATAACCTTTAGCAAGTTCCGCATAATTTGGAATGAACCTCCTTAGAAAGTTTGCTTTCCCTTGGAGTTTCTGAATTTGAAGCAAATTTGAAGGTGGAGGCATGTCGATTATTGCCTGAACCTTATATGGGTTGAGTCGAATCCCGTCCTTAGAAACTACAAAACCAAGTAAATGACTAGAACCAACACAAAACACACATTTGTGTGGATTGAGTCGTATCTTGTAGTGTCGACAATGGAGAAATATAGCTCTCAAATGCTATGGATGATTAGTCTGCTTTGGAAAATGAGCGGTAGATCGTCGAGATATGGTTGAATGATGTGTTTGATGTCATGGAAGGCATAGTTCATTTCCCTCTAAAAAGTTTCCTCTGTGTTCTTTAAACTGACAGGTAGTTTACGGTACGCAAATGTGCCCCAAGGACATATAAATGCAGTCTTTGATAGGTCCTGTGGGCGGATGTTTATTTGATTGTATCCAAAAAATCCATCCATGAATGAAAAGATTTCACATCCGACACATTCATAAATTATCTAGTTGATGAAGGGTGTAGGGTAGTTGTCTTTTTGGACAAGCTTTATTTACATCCCTGTAATCAACGCACACGCTAATCGTTCCTCGCTTTTTCATCACAGGAACAATATTCGATACCCAATCAGTTAGAGGAACAGAGTAAATGAAACTAGCATGTAAAATGTTTTCAACTTCTACCTTGATGGCAGCGGCTTTCTTAGGGTGTACCTGTCGAAGCCGCTGTCCTATTGGTTTGACATCTGGATACATCTTGATTTCATGTTCGATGATGCTTGAGTCAATGCCTGGCATTTCTTCATATGCCCATGCAAAGACATCTCTGAATTCGTGAAAGAGAGTGGAGTATATTTCCAGTTCTAAAGAAGAACAAGATTTTCCGACATGAATATTCTCTACAACATTAGGTTTGGTCGAGATATTTATGGCAATAGTCTGTTCAATATTGGACCAATTGCACTAGGAATCCACCGTATTTACAGTGTTTGATAGAAAATAAAAAATTGAAGGATGATTAAGGTCGTTGGAATAATCTTCGTTGTTATCTTGAAGATGGGAACGATGGTGGTAATCTTCCCAAGGTGCCTCTCTTATCATCATTGACTAAATGATTCCTTCATATGTAGAATGTATACGTGACCAAGGATCTTAAGAGGTGCCATATTCTAGAGACCTATCTATCCAAACACTTGACGAGTGTTGATTTGGGTTTGCCACCCAGGCCAAGAAAATTGATTGCTACAAAATTTTTATGGGTCCTGTGGGCAATACCTGATGATGATCCATGCTAACAAAATGTTCAGAAATCTTCTTAATCTTTGTTGATGTAGAAGATACCATATTACAGGTTTCCACCGTGGCCACTTCCGCCAGATTACTCAGAGGCGGGAGGGAAAAAATACCCATTAAGGCAGGGTCTTTTAGGAGGCCCATTCTAACATTTTGAAGTGATTGAGAGCTTCCATGGATCATTTGAATGCTTCCTGTAGCTTGTGAACTATTGGGGAAAAAGGTTAGTTGATCAATGATTGTAATTCCGCCTTGGAAGGGAAATGCAATATTTCTAAAATATGTTGACAAAACAGAAACCATAGCATAAATCCAGGGCCATCCCAGTAAGATATTGTAATCAAGGTTTCCATCGATAATTTCGAATTCAATTTCTACTGTCTTTCCCCCCAATTCAACTTGTAAGTTAATTAATATCCCATATGGCATGTATTTTCTTCCATCAAACACTTTTAATGTCATTGATGATCACAATAAGACTGGTGAACCTAAAGTTTTCCAGCAACTCATCGACATAATACAGGTAGATGCATCCTCGTCAATGAGTGTTCGATGAATAGTTTTGTTGAGAGATTTTACCTGTATAAGGAAAGCAAGTTGGGCCAGTAACTGAGGTTCATATCCTTTGTGGTTAAAGGCCACAAGATTGAAATTCGTTGGGTCAATTCCACCTATTGCTAATAATAAAGCTTGCTTTTGGGAGGGGCAATTCTGCAGTACTTCAAGTGTCGACATAGTGGATGGCGATTGAGCTAGGTCCTCTACTATATTATAATTCTGTGCTGCTCGAGCACGAGGATTAAATGTCAATTTATGTACTACTCCCTTTGGTGGCTTTATTGTTAGTTCAGGAATGATGGGTGGCACAACTTCTAACGAAGTTGTTGTTGAACTGTTGGGTTGATCTGTAGCCTTATTGTTCGACATCTGTGGATTCTCGTAATATTTATTCCTTGTTTATATCAAAGCATCATTTTGCTACTTCGAGAAAGATAACATAAGCACTTGGGATGAGAAAGCACGATCGATAGCAACTAGATTAGTTTATGGGTTTGGAAATGGATCAGTCAATACTACTGAGGTACTTTAAGTTTTTAAAAATTTCTTGACCTCAACTTGATGTGGACAATTTTTCATATAATGGTCATCATTACATATGAAACATGGCTGATTAGGTTTCTTTTGCCCAGTAGGGTTTTCAAAAGATTTTTTAGGAGTTGAATCTTCCTGTTTCTTCTTTTTGTTTTTCCCTTTCTTCTTGCCCCCTTGTTGCTTCAGTTCTTTGCCTTTGTCAACTGACACGGCGTTAACCTCCAAGGCAAGAAGTTTGTAATTTTATTTTTTACTAGAAACTGCAAGGGCTTTACTAGATTGAGCCTTTGGGGTTTGTGTACTTGAGGTACCAATCATGCTATCACCAAAATGAGAGTCCTTGTTTAATTTAGGAGGGGGAGGAATGGAAAATTCTGGTCTAGGAGCGTTAGGGATTTTGTCATACAACGTGCCAGACTGAGTATAGATCAAGTCCAAATATTGTGCATAAGCAATGACTTGATTTTTAGTGACAACTCCTCCTTTCACCACATCTTCTGTAATAGAAGGTAATAATTACTTAATAAACCACTCAGCTAGAAGCTGATCAGGAACATATGTCTTTACCATTCGACGACGATGTTGCCACTCATGAATATGATCAGATATGTGAGTGGTTGTTGTCTGTTTAAAGTTGGTAAGGCGTTTTGTCCCTGTTTCGTACCTTATGGGTAACTAAAATTCGGTTAAAAGGGTAGTGGAAAGGGCACTGAAGTTATCGAATGAAGCTCTAGGCAATTTGATGTACCACTTTGCTGCCGGACTAGTTAGCATTCGCTGAAAAAGGCGAAGACTAATCGAATCATCATTGAGGGTGTTGGATAAACACCACAAATGAAAGTTCATTACGTGATTCGATGGATCTTCACCCGAATTTCCATTGAATTTAGGAATATATGAGGGAAGTTTATGAGGAATTTCTTGCCACCAAGGGGCATAAGCAATTGGATCATTCATCAACCAGTTCAAATCTGGTAATTCTAGAGTTGCAACGAAGGGCAACAGTTGATTCAGGTTTGGTGAAGCATACCCAGGATAAGATGGGATCGCTTGATCAGTGGGTCTTTGCATACCAACATAATGTATTTGATGTTGGTAAGTTTGATAAAGTTGATGGACATAACTAGTATAGAATGGTTGTTGATAACCGTTTTGAAAATGCAGTTGTCCATTACCTAAAGTGCCTTGTTGCTTAGGTCCTCGGTAAACTTGCTGAAATTAGGGTTGTTGATGTTGCACCAGCCATGGTTTTTGTACCATTTGCTGTTGCGCAATACTGAATGATTTACCAAGATTTGGAGTGATAACACCTGATTGAGCCTGAGTCCATTTGGTTAAGGAAGCACTAATCTGACATTGCGATGGAGCCGTAAAGACAAGAGGTTGGTTTACTACAACCTGAGTAATTTGAGGTTGACATACAACAGGCTATGCTTGTACTTGCGACACAGTAACAATAGTAGGTGTAGTGGTAATATTCGACACAGGTTGGGTCGGTTGCATTGAATATACAACCCTTGGTTGTTGAGGCAGTATTGGTATCCAACCACCAGATGTAATTCCAGTTTGAGCTGAATTTTGATGTGAGCTCTCATACGGTTTTTCTCCAGGAGGGAACAATGAAAAAGAATACTGCCCCTTGTATGGTGGTAATCCAGTGTTCAAAGGATAGATGGGTCTTTGAAGACTGGGCTGCCCAAATTGAAACTGGTATGCAAGATCAATTTGTTGAGCTTCAACATAAGAAATGCCAGATAGGGTCCTGAAAGAACCAATAGGAACAGACCATGTCGTCAAAACAGTCCCTCGGTGGACTCCATCTAGGGATTGATAACTATCTGGATTGGACACAACTTTTCTCTTTCAATTTTTAAGAGTCAAGAAAAAGGTAAAGATGACTCTAGTCGCCTTCAATTTTTAATGAGCCTAAAGTGATAAGTTCTTAGACAGACCTCTTCTTTTAAGGAGTCGAAAAGGAACAAAAGTGACTACTCTAGAAATCTATATAGAGGGATTACCAAACCAATTGAAAAACTGCAATATACACCCTGGTGGTAAATTAAATAGAAATTACCAAGGATTTTACGTACGACAGTCAATCTTCCTGAACGCTGTGTTTAGTGCATTGCGATCGATAGGGCGGTAGACACAACTTCCTAAGGATAAAGGATATTAGCCCATTGTGGTCTCCCAATATATACTCGATGGTACGGGGAGCACAAGTCCGTACTGGCACTTGTCATATCAAAGAGGAGGAATCACCCAACCTTTGATGAAAATGATAGTTACCAGGTTTTACGACACCAGAATACGTCTCTAGCATAGACTTCTAGATGTTGTGCATTAGGTTCCAAAGAGTTTTTATGTTCATTGAGGTTTATTTTAGAGTTGATCCTTTTTAGAAGTTTGTCTTTCAAGGTTCATTGCGTGATGTAGATGTAAAATTCCTAAATATGCAATCTAAAATGATAAACAGTCATTTGTTTTCTTTTAGCAATGAAAATCCTAGCTACTAAGGAAAGAAGAGTACGATTCTTTCAATAGAGAGCAGAGAGCACACAATAAATGCACTTTTCCTAAATCATTTTCCGCATGCAGTCTAAATGCAAATGCACATGTATGCATTTGTTTTTCGTTTCCTTAATGTGAGAGTGCCAAAAAGGAAAACTAAGTACATATCTGAACTATTTTCTTCAAAGAAACACTTCAACAATTTCTTTTCAAAACGAAAGGAAGACTAAGATGACACTTTCAATTTCGAATGGAAAAATGCTTTCGACACTTCAAATATTGACAATTAAAATCAAATACTATTGCAAAAGTACAATCGACTCTCTAGAAGAGGAAGACTTTATGACACTCTTATTTTCAACTCAAAATGACAGTTACGACACTTCTTTTCATAAAAAATGACAGTTCGAATAAGTTACTTTTGACAAAGGAGGATTGTAAATGATGAAAAATACATAAAAAAACATTGACAAATCCTGATCAATGGAGGTTGAATAATGTAAAGGAAGATGGCTTCAACAATGATATACTGATCATAAGTAACAAAACTACTAAAGAGAGTTGAAAACAAGGAAGAAAAAACCAAATTCCAGAGAAGGAAATAGTATCATTCAGTCATTGCACCTATATTTAAGGGAAATAGGGAAGCTTCTCACCTACAACACACGGGAGGTGCGATGCATCCAAGCTACCAAGTATAGACAGTGGGATGGACCAGGAACGAATATGAGCTTGGTTTTTGCTCAAAATTTGCAGCTGAGTTTAGTGATTTAGGCTGAGCTATGATAGACAGTAAAAATAAAGTATAGGGCTATGATCTTATGAGGTTATTGAGATACTGCAAGGGCACTTAGTATGTTTGCAAGTCAGATGTTCAGTTCATAAACCAACCCAAAGATTGACTGAAGCAGTGTTGATCTACTTTGTACTTGCATAGCAAGGGCAGTTTGAAGGTTAGCTGGCTTAACTTTAGGCTCCGTCTGTAGTTTATAAATAAAACAACAGTAGCAAACAAACAAACTATTCACTCCACAGTGGAGTCACCATTTTGTTTATGAGAAAACTAGTGTGTTTTCGATCTACTAGTCCCACTAAGATGGGTAGCTATCTTAGAAACAAACAATTCAAAACACTTCAAGATTTCCTTTATGTATGATAGATAAGAGAGAAGCAAAGAGGACCAACCTGTATCTTTCACTTGGCTCCTTGCTCGTTTCCTCTCTCCCTTTATAGAGCTCATCACTCTTCTCCTACTTGTCCCACTTTAGAGAATACCTATAGAGGCAAAGCAACAAAACACTATCAAAGAATCTCGATCTACGATATCATAAACAATGTAGAATCAGAAATACATTGACCATAGAATTGCATCTACAAATAACAAGATTCACAAAGACATGATTATATGGAGGAAAACTCAAAGAACTTTATTGATAGTAGAAATAGAAGAGAGGATTACAACCTAGTTTTTTGATCCCGCATCATCCTCCCACCATGAAAGCCCTCTTCACCTCATGAAAAGCAAGATCACCTAACAATACAATGTTTTTCTCAGAGAGAAACCAACAACACTTCCTTACAAATTACAAAATTCCAGCCCCCTAGATCTCTCAGATGAGGGATCCATTTATAGATACTTACAGAGGGTGAGTTAGCTTTTGGGTTTTTGATTAGTGTGATTTCGCTGATAGTTCTTGGTTCCACTTGGAGATTTCATGATCTCTTACTCATCCCTGGGCGAATTCAAAGGGGCAAGTGTCATATGATAAGTTTCTAGAAGATTCTTTGGGTTTCCACTTAGCAAACTGTCTTTGTGATTTGTCTACTCTCACCCATTACACCCCATATAAGGCTCTTTCAGTATTCATCGCACCTGGCTAGAGTAGTAGCTAGTATGCATCGCACCCTAAGCATGGAGCAGTCTGTATGGTCTAGTTTTGGCTAGTTCTGAGTGGTTTTTCAGGTGGAACTTCTGGGAAATTATGTAATCAGTTGACCATGATCCTTTAAAGTGTGAAACAACACTTTTAGGGGTTTAAGAGCCCTTGGTTTATCAACACATGTGATTGGGGTTGCAGTGCCCAAATATGTCTATAACATTACTATAAGTGCTTTTTTTTGAACTACTACAATAGTTTCGCTATGGTGTCCCGCACATTATCTCTGATCTCATCGAGATTGAATTCTGTGAGTGTAATGGGATTGAGTGGTGGATTCATCACTTTTGACTTCTTCTGGTGCCCCTCCTTCTGTTTTTCCCTATACCTCTTCACCTGGAATGGAGTGCTATGTTCTACATCTCTGCCACCTCCCTGCTCCAACTGCTCCTCTTCCTTGGTCTAGGGAAAATGGGATTTACCACTCCGCTTAGAGTCACGCTACTCATGTTCAACCTGTTTCTTTGTAGCGCACTCCTTTTCTAATTGGACCTTCTCCTCGACCTTCTTCCTTCGCTTCTTGGCCAATTGCTGGAGCGCCTACTTTTCTGCCTCCTTCTTTGTTTTCTCCGTGGAACTCCCTATGCCTTTGCTAGTGCCTACGACCAGATCAAATGGAGATTCCAATCTTCCAGCCAATGCTTGATAACCACCTGAATAGTATCGTCTATGGCAAGATAAGGTAGATCAAACCACTTCTGCTACAGATCCTTCTGGGCCATGATATACATGTGGTGGAAGTCTGTCTTAAACTCTGTGTACTCTGATAACTACTCAAACACAGTCGAGGACAACCGTGGCTTCTGGTTGATGGCCATGTGAAGGCTCGCCTTCATCAACACCCAATTTTTTTTGTCTTTGTGACCCGCACGGAGTCCTTTGTGGCCGAAAGGGAGGAAAACTATATAGCCTTGGGTATTCCTTTCTCGAAGGGATGAAATTGGTTGTCCTCTGGCAGCTCCCAAGCTACTAGCACAATGGAGAGCAACAACCACACGTAGTGGAAGGTTGTTCTCTCATCCCGAGCCTCACGACAATTCACAAGGAACTTGGTGCAGAGGTAGCACATCCAGTTAAACTGTATGCCTTCCGCGCACTATGTAGCTAATGAGATTATCGGCATCAGAACCTCATCTACGTGGCATTTCCTCATGACCTTACCAGTGAGGATCTACGTGGAAATTCACACCATAGGGTTTGGTGATAGATGTGATGGAGTACCCACATGACTTCTTAACTAGATCGAACTTCTTCTTCATATTTTCTACCAGGTCATGCTCACTGGTTTTTCTGTCAAACTCCTTGGCCAAATTTAAGCCTCAATGTGGCAAGAGCATGATCTGATGGATCAACATGTCTGTGATTGGGATCAGTGTGCTCAGCCACAAACATCCATCATGTACCAAGGTCAACAATTTCTTGAGACAAATGATATTGACATTGGAGCGGTGGTATCAGGGCACCCACATCAAGTCTAGTAGCCTCGGCTAATTCACTCTGCGAATCCATGACTGGCTCCAACACAGTGATACTAGATTCTTTATAGTACACACACTTCATGTAGTTCTCCATCGTGAGGTGGGGGAACCTCTCATGGTCCACTAAATCCTAGTCTTCCATTTTTAAATGGGGAATCTGGGCCAGGCACAGGCCTTCAAAGGTGATGTCTTCTAGTAGCAGGGGCATATTTATGAGAAATATCTCCACATCTGGGTCCTTAGTGACCCTCACCTTTCCCTTATGCGGAGGGATGTAATTCTAAAATTTGGAGATGGGCTCCATGTCGTCGGCATCTATATCATCTGCGCCCTCTTCGGCCTCCAAATCTACAACTTTGTCCTTAACCATCGCCAATTATTTATCTTTCTTCTAGGCCTGGGTAGCATAGTGCTTCCTCGGTGGCTCGCACACTGGCATTGGCCTCTTCCTCTTGTATTTCTTGGGCCTGGGGTTTTCACGCACTTGTGTAGGCTTCAGCTTAGGCAACCTTGGTGTCATAGGCATAGGAGCTGGAGCCTCCATGCTGAAAACTTTTGGAGCCACTCATTTGGAGGCAACAGTTCCTCATGTTATCCCCTAGATTGAACGTCAAGCTGAAGGAAGGCAATGCCAGGGTAACCACAAACCACGCTGTTGGGTAGCGGTTCCCCGACATAATGGTTTTAGGGCTTAAAGCCCACAAATTTGGGATATTGGTATTGTAAAGACTCTGTGAAGTGCACGAAGCCTAAGTTGTAATGAGTCAAGTCAAAGGGTAGTTCGCTCAAAAATAAGGTAAAATAATAGAATGTGAGTCGGCCTACCCATGGTCCATAGATCATGAGAATGTATAAATAGAGCAAGGTTCTAGGTGTAGAAGTTAGTTTTTGGATGTTTTGAAAAATATCTAAAGTGTATGGGTTGTTAACAGCGATTGTTGCTCTAAGTCTAGAAGTCTGAATCGAGGGTTGTAGTAGGAGATAGAGGCTCCGCAGCTGTGTGCGTGGAGGCTTGGTAGAGTCTACAGTTGTGTGCGAAACCCCTATAGCTATGTGCGCAGGGCAAGAAATGGATTGTAATTGGAAAAAGGGCATTAATAAAGATAAGATGGTTTTGGAATATTTCGTATCTGTTCTATATTCTGGATTACTCGTCAGTTTACCGTTTAATTGTGCACATGTATATTTATGTTAAATAGTAACTAAAAGTATTGTGCATTGGTAAGTTAATTCAAGATCTATAATAATATTAAGAATAGAAAAGGTAATTTGCATTCGCGCTCGTCCTCCAAGCCGAGCGAATGTATTTACTCTGAACAGGCGACTACGCAGAAGTAGCGCAGCGTGCAGGATTGGCTTGCATACTTCCAGACCTCATCAAGACATCCCTAGGGTGAAGAAACCTAGTTCAAGCACCCTCCCATACTACCTCAAGTGAGACCTCAGTCCGCACTCCGTGGATTGTTTCTAAAAGGTCTGGTAGTTTTGGGATTTGTTTGGCTAAACATTTCTAAACCTAGGTTATGCCCCAGTAAGCCAACACACGCTTAGTCAAGTAGCTAGCCCTACTAGGCCAAGAGAGTGATCTCTCCATAAGGATCTCAGCCAAGATGACTAGATCAAGAAAATGATATTAGGCTAGGTATAGTAGCACAAGGTTTGATTTTATTTTGAAAGGTTTTGCTGGATCAGGAGGAGCCACACAGTTAGGGCAAGGAAATTAGGTCAAAATTGCAGGGTGTTTGATGGGGTAAGGTAGGCACAAGGTTTAGCACTCTAGGGTTTGATGGGTGAGGTGATTCAAGATAGGTGAGGAGCTAGAAAGAGCATGTAAGCAACATGGATTCTTCCTAGACTAAAGAAGACATAGACTGTGAAATGTCTACCCAAAACATAGTATAAAGATATGTATTCTGACTCTTAGACTTGTATACATTCACATAAAGGAAATGAAAGGATGAAATGGAGTCAACAATACATTTTAACACATGAAAAAATAAGAAAAGCTGAACTAAACATCATACCACATGGATCCCAAAGAAATAGCTGCAACTTTTCATTAATATCCTAGTAAAACTGATACAAAAAGATGTCTCTTCAAAACCTAAGCATTTGGTTGAGTCCAACCCTTTACAATGAGAAATAAGAAGAAGATATAGAAATTGATTCAACCTCCTCCCATACTCAGGGGTTGAATCCCTACTATGAGGATCTAATCTAACCAAAACTAAACAAGAAACTGGAATCCAGGCATCCTAACAACTTGCCTCTAAAAGTGAGGAAACTGATTCATTTGTCCTCAAGATGACTTTTAATCTAATGAATACACCTTCTAGTACTTATTATACATCATTATTACATGCCTAGGCATCATTTACATCAATAAAACACCATCTATGAGATGAAATCCAAAATTACAGTCAAGGCACAGTGAAATAGACACTACACAATTTGTGTCCTATGCGCAACGCGCAAGCCCTATGCATAGTGCCTTTTGTAAGTCCATTTTGGAGGCCTTCCCGATGTCAAAATTGAGGTCATGATAGCTCATTGGAAAGCTATTCAAGTCGTATTTCCATAAAATCTTGAATCCATTCATTTGAAGCTCACGTGAGCCCTAAAAAATGGATTTTCCCAAGACTGCTCTGTGTGTCCAAAAAAGGGCAGAAAGGTCATTTTTGGGTGTTTTTTGACCTTTTGGTTGACCAGTTTTGCTCTAAAAGCTTAGAAAATTCTCAAAGTGCATGTAATCATCATTTTGAATCCAAATATGCTGACCATTCACTCATTTTATGCCCTAGGAAAATCTTAACACCACTGGCGCTGCGCATAGAGCCAAAATTTTTGTGTAAAAAATTGCCAAATTCTTCAAAAGGCAAAATTTCTTCAAAACTTGCTCAAAATTTGTGGAAAATACCACCATTAATTATATTGATCAGCCAAGGAAGCTTCAACAAGAAACCTAAGCCTATCATCCTCCTTTTTTCCCACACTGCCTCCACCAAGCCAGTGGTTTAGCATGCGAGCACAATCAAGTTGCCTGTATTCAGAGTAGGGAACAAATATCTATATCAGTTTTGGTTCGTAGTAAGACCAGTGTGGGAAGCACACGGGGTTATGGATGATAACATTAAGAAGGCCACATTGGTAAGTGCACTATAAGATCACGTGTTGACATGGTATATCAAGCACTCGAATGATCACCCGAATGCTGAAATAATGGAGATCTAGATTGCATTGAACAAAGAATTTAGCTGGCCGAAATTGGAGACACAGTCGATCATCAGATTCAAGGAGATCAGAATGATTCTAGGAGAAACCCCCTGGGATCTGGATCAAAAGCTGAAAAGTACGATCCACGAGGCTAATATGACAGTGACAAATGCGTAGCACCGCACGTGGTTTGTGGCATCTTTGACACCACACACGAGGACGACACTCTCACAAGATAAGCTCTCAACCTAGACAGAGGCATTGAAAATGGTGATGAGGTTGCAGGAAACACCAATACATGATCCAGGGTTGGGATTCCAACAAATCCACGTCCAACTACAAAACCTATGCTTGGAGATACAAAGTTTGAAGCAGAATAGGGTGCCCTGGCCAGAGGCGCGCGAAGAAGGGTGGTGTGTAAAATGTAAAGGCCAAGGTCACGATAAGGATCAATGTCCTGTATTCATGAAATATTTAGTGGGAGGGGGCCCGATGCCATTGATATTAGAGGCACAAGCAGGGCCGAGTGCATGCCCCGTACTCTGGTACGTGATTTATCAGGTGGGAGGAAAGCACACGATAGACAATTGTCACCTGTTGCAGAAGTATACCCAGACTCCACAGCAGTTTTACTGTAATTTCTGTAGATCAATGGGTCACAATGAGAATACATGTCAGAGTCATGAGTTAATGATGGACAGGACCCCAACATATTGAATGAAGATAGAAACGTGAGGCCTCAATCTAGTTGCAATAATTGCGTAGGGGGGATTTCAAGGGCAAGGTTGAGGATGAGGAGGAATGGGACCCAGATGAGGGTGCAGATAGTTAATTTGCTATAATTGTGGAGGACCCAAGCACTACGCATGTGAATGTACGAATCCGACTAGAATATGTTGTCCGTATTGTTATTAGTTTGATCATGAAGCAATATGTTGTCTAACGTTGATCGTACAGATGCACAAGAAAGGGGTACTAAAACCTACTCCAACTCAAAATATCCAAATGATGAGGTCTGAACCACGCAAAGAAGACCCCAACATGAATATGGTGCTTAGAAGTGGCACGACTATAGGGGAAGATAAGGGAAAGCAACCTGAGGATGATACATGGGTTCGTAAGGCCCCTATGAAGGAATCTGAGCTTGACTCAGAACTCACAAAGGAAACGGTTATGGAAGCTAAGAAGAGCTTCAAGGAGTCCTCTTCGTTAGGTAGTAAGGATCGAATCGAACCGGGAATGGATCCATCTTTGCTTACTACCTTTTCAGAGACATGCATGAAGCTGCTACAAGACAATAAGGTAGTTAAAGGACTCCAAGAGCTGATCACTAGGTGCGCAGGATCAGGGGAACAATGCGTAGTTAAAAAAATGGGGAATCATGCTTTGCACACTACGAGGGAAATGCAGTTGACGATGCAAATTGGTGAATATGAGATGGATCAAGTAGTCCTCGACCTAGGTTTAAACGCAAACGTGTTACCAAAATGGACTTGAGAATGAATGGGCCGGCCCATGTTGCAGTGCTCTCCTATTAAATTACGGATAGAAAACCAAGAAAAGATCATGCTCATGGGAAGATTGCAAGGGGTAATAGTGGATATTGAAGGTGCGAGCACGCAGACGGACTTTGAAGTAGTAAAGATTGTGGATGACAGTAAACCTTACCCTGCATTATTAGGGATATATTGGGCTATAGATATGAATGAAGTCATAAACCTGAAGAAGTGGAAAATGAGTTTCGAGAAAAAGTCTCTACGCGTAGTAGTTCCATTGGATCCAGTTGAAGGAGTGTGCTACACTGATCTTGTGCATGAAGATGACAATAAGGATGAGCTAGCACTAACCAAATAATGACACAAGACCAGGATAGGGTAAACTTGACTGAAGATGGGAGAATCTCATGGGAGTGTGATAGTTCCTATACTTCAGATTCAAACAAAGAAATAGAACATTGGCAAAACTGATTACACGAAGTCTCGACACTAAATTGCAACATGATGATTAGATCACTATGGTACATGATGAATGAAGCCAGGGAACTGCCAACATATGATGGGGACATAGGTGGGGATGAACTTTTAAAAAATGTCAGAATGTCTGTACCAAAACAGTAGTGGTACAATGTGATGGACTGGGCGTTGTGCGTGATGCCCGCACAATGGTGGCAGATGCACCAGAAGAATAGTGGGAGCTGGCGCAAATGTAGACGAAGAATGCACTTATGATTTGAAAGTCCCTAGCATCCAAATGAGCTAGGCAGCTAGGGAAAAGTAGTTTGTACGCCCACCTGTGTCAATGGGTGTAGTCACGTGATGGGCAGGCACAACCCAGGCCAGGCTAAGGATAAAAAATCAGGACCCAACGTGGCAGCAGAAATAACGATGCACATCACAAATACCCCATGACAGATCATTAACAAGGCTATGCGGGAACATGAAGAAAGTTTACTAGGTGGGATGAATGGATTGGGACTTACGCATGCCCATGGTTTTGATCCGAATTAGATCCATCAAGAACTGTCAAAGAACCATGGCTGTATCAGGTCGAGACAAATCTATAAAAATTCCAAAACAACGATCAAAAACACCTTGAACCAATGGCAATGGCATCCAGCGTGGAATGACGAGGATCTCGGTCAAAGCGCATTGATCGAGGCCCATGGAGACTATGCAGGAGGTCAAAGCAGCCCCTGTGAGCCTCAAATCAGGAAAAGGAGGTGGATTTTGATGCGTGATTAGCACTTAGCACTAATCATGCATCGTTGGGCAAACAAGGCCAAAATGGAGGAGCCTCGAGCACTCAGTTGCGTCAGGAACCAGAGAACCACGGGCAAAAAGTGAAAAGTGCTAACGTACAAAGGTGGGACCCGCACTTTGGAAAATTGGCGGTATTGATCAGGGTGCCCACAAATGATAAGAGGTTTTGAACAAGAGCGGGGTGATTCCATACATCGATTGATGCATGGCAAGTAGAGGTGAGAGAAAATTTCCTTTGATCACGTGCTATCGGTCGAGGAATTCAACCGCAGGGGACGTGCATATGGCATTGGATTTGGAGGCCCCAGATCAGACGGTTGAGATCACGCTCGATGGAGGAAGCATAATCGACGAAGGAATACGCCGCATTTTAGAAGGATTTGGAATTCGTTTGACTGCCATGGCGGAGGAAGAATGCATCCATGACGTAACTGAAGAAACAAACCAACGAGGCAGGCTGGCGCTGTTTAGAGGAGGACATGTGGCCACTCCCTGAGCATTCATGATGATGCCAAACAGGGAAGTCCAAGCATAGCTGCAGAAGGTGAATCGACAGAGGTGGAAGAGGAACTGAACAAGCATCCGAATGAATGGCTAAAAGCCATGAATAGAGATAGAATGAACAGTGAAGTCGGAGAATAGTCCGAGAGATGAAGAAGGAAGATAGAGAGACCAGAATCCAGAGAGGAGGACAGAATACACAGAGAAAGAAGACAGTGAAGCAAAATTAGAAAGAGGATAGAGGGCCGAGCTAACCAGAGGCAACGTTGATCACCAGAGGCTTGAGAGATTCGAGCCATCCCATAGAGGATCTGTCTGGGCTAAGCACCATATCGGGCTCTCCACTGTAGACTAGAAGGTCACAGAGATGGTAGGAAGAAGAAGTTTGTGTACTTAAGTGTCTTGGGAAATCCAAGGACCACCCTGGCAAGCAAACCTACTTTAGGAGAACTCATATTGAGTCCCTACATTGTAATTCTTTGCTTAAAGAAACAATAGAACAAGGCCACTGTTGAAAGCTGGACCAGAGATGTAACCCTGGAGAATAGGATGAACTCCTTATTAAAATTCTTGTGTCTTTGAGTTTTCTTACTATATTTCTCTGCTCTCTTTCCATTTAAATGTCTATTTGTTGGCAATTTGATCTATCCGTTGCTTAAATAACATAGAACACATGCACTAGCACATGAGTCTGTAATACCTTTAAACAATAAATCTTTAATTGATGTCACTCATAGGGTGATTATTAGATCAAGTGGTATTAGAGCTCTAGGCTGGAAGGTTAGACAAGCTTGTGTTGGTTTAGCTGTTGAATGCTCACTAGTTCAAAGCTCAAATTAGGAGAAGGAGAGTTGGACGAAACTAATCTGGAAATTGGGAGAATCTATCCTCGGAAGAAAATGTTAGAGGAAGGTTCTATGGGGTTGAACCCTCAATTCATAGAGAGTTTCCTAGCTATAAATTCTATGGTAAAAGAAATGTATGGGGACTCTAGAAAGTATAAGGATGAAGATACATCAAGTTCTAAACAAGATAAATAAGAAGATGAGTCTCATTCCCATGACCACTCAAAAGGAAAAGGGAAAGAGGAAAGCTTTCTCACACCTCCTAATAGCCTTGTGCATAATAAGAAAGCATCTT